>JACJUY010003303.1:0-52560 GCA_014220935.1 Platorchestia sp. MABIK | reverse complement strand
AATTATAAGAGATAACACAACTTCATGACTTTTGACAGTTTACATATACATGACATAAAACTTCGCAATTCTTGACGCCAGGAAATACTATATGAATCGCTTGTTTCGGCCGATGTTCAAAAATGTTATTGCACTGAAACTTTTTCGTCTCAGAAAAATCATTCAATTTTCATGGTAAAACCACCTATAATTTTGATAAGACTATCCCACTGCTTATATTATGTCACTAAAATGTTCAATAATTTTTGGAATCGTTTTGCTCGTATTTGGATTGCACCTTATGATAGTAAGGACCTTATGTAAGTGGGAATAAAATTTCAATCACTCCATTTTTTTTAGTCAGACTTGAAAAATCGCGTTGCTGAACATCCTTGAGTTAGTTCAATTTTCTCAAATGAATAGAAAAATAAATTCAAGAACATAAACAACTCGACACTATACACCAATTCGTTATCAGTTCAAAGTCTCCTGAATTACAAGCTTTTGTACCAAACATCTTTGAACGCAGGACCCTCATTTATTAATTCTTACCTAGATCCGAAGAAAAAAACCCGCAAGCTTCTATACCAAACATCTTTGAGCACAGCATCCGCATTCATTTTCCCAAAGCCAAAGAATCGGATGGCTCAAGCTTCTCTGCAATCTTTTATGCCAAATATCTTTGACCGCATGACCCTCATTTATCATTTTCCCCCACGGCCACAGAAAAAACTTTACAAGATTTTATACCAAAAATCATTGACCACAAGACCCACATTTATATTTTTCCGAACAGCCACAGAAGAAACCTTAAAAGCTTTTATACCAAACAACTTTGAGCACGGGGCCCACATTCATATTTTTTCCTCACGGCCACTATAAACACTTTACCAGCTTTCAGACCAAACATCTTTGACCACAGAACCTAAAGTCAAATAAGAAACCTTTCAAGCTTTTATGTCAAACATCTATAACCATAGGACCCTCATATATTATATTCCCCCATGGCCACAGAAGAAACTTTAGAAGCTTTTACACCAAACATCTGACCCCAGGACCCACACTCATTTCCAAAAAGCCCAAACGCAACCCACCCTGCGAGGAGGTGATGATGGTGCTGGTGATGGGCCCGGGCCGACTCCTCCAGACCGGAGTGGTGGCCCAGCATGTGGCTCAGCTGCGCCGGGTTGGCAGGCGAGAAGAGCGAGCTGCCGGCGCTGTTCGAGGCGCAGCTGCGGGTGCTGCAGTCAGGTTTGTACGAACAGTCGGGCCTAGCGTTGGAGCCGCCGCTGTTGGTGCCGTTCGAGGACGACCTGTTGGCCGAGCAGCTGCTGCTGACGGAGGCGTGGTGCTGGGTGCCGCTGGTGTTGTGGGAGGAAGAGCTCACGTGGGCAGCGCCTGTGCGGGTTCTGGAAGGAGGGGAGAGGGGAATGTTATGTACTCTGTCTTGTTCACTTTGCATGCCATTATCGCAGGGCTGCAGAAGCAACTGGTGCAACTCATATCTGAAGTTCAGTGTGCTGATTACACGACGTGCAATCGCGTTTGTGAATGCAGTTGTGAGCATGAAATTATACTGTAATACTCGATTTCTTCTTTTTTGTACATTTGTCACACATTTGTGATTTGTAAAAAACAGTAAGCTATCCTATTGTAGCGACAACATAAAAAAAACTCTGCAGTAATTTTCGAAAAACAGCAAACATATTTGATTTTATAATTAAGTTCTTACTACTCTAGCATGTACATTTGATGGTTTGACTGCCATCAGCAACAACATAAACGAAGAATCAACACCCAGATTTTCTCAACAGCTCAGTGCACAAATTAAATTCCCACTCACTGTACTGTGAATCTAATTTACCACAAACATCGATAATAAATACCTCTTAGAAATCTTTTACACAAAAAACAGATCATAGAGCTTCCACCACACTACTTAAAGAAAGAAAAATACTTCATTTAATAAAGATGATACAAAAACATACTGCACGCTACACGTGACAGTTTACAATCACTGACCCTGTTAGCAGGGGGTTCTGTGGGGTGCGAGGGGGTGTGGGGGGTGCGGTGTGGGGGTGCAGGGATGCAGAATTGTGCAGCTGCACCGCGCCTCCCCCCGGCCCTGCACTGCTGTAGCCGCCCATGCTGCCTGCAGCGCTGCCCAGCAGACTGTGCGCACACACTTGCTTAGTGTCTGTGTACTGCTCTCAAGTGTCTATTGTTGTCGTGTTTATATTGTTGTCGTGTTTATATTGTTGTCATGTTTATATTGTTGTCGTGTTTATATTGTTGTCGTGTTTATATTGTTGTTCGTGTGTCTATTGTTTTCGTCATGTGTCGATTGTTGTCATATGTCTATCGTTATCGTCGTGTTTATGTTGTTGTCGTGTTTATATTGTTGTCGTGTTTATATTGTTGTCGTGTTTATATTGTTGTTCGTGTGTCTATTGTTTTCGTCATGTGTCGATTGTTGTCATGTGTCTATCGTTATCGTCGTGTTTATGTTGTTGTCGTGTTTATATTGTTCGTGTGTCGATTGTCGTCATGTGTCTATTGTTGTCGCCGAGTTTTTAGTGTTGTTCGTGTATCTACTGTTGTCGTTATGTATCTATTGTTGTCGTTATGTGTCGATTGTTGTATGTCATGGGTTTGTTGTCGTCCTGTTTATATTTTTGTCCATGTGTCTGCACAGTTGTCTATGAGCTGCACTGTTGTCTATTGATCACTGCTCTATATGAGCGAGTATTTCAAAAGTTAAAAATTGGAACTATCGATAGGGAAGTAGAACGTGAGTTACACAAAATCTTTGATCTGAAAAAGTGTAAAGTGAATCATTACGAGAACCCTCGTTCTAAAAACATCCAAAGATGAAAATCGATTAATTATGTCATATCTCTTTTCTAACTTTTCAGCTTTACGAAATTGTTCAATTTCCTCACGCGTAAGTTTGTTCAGAAATGCTCCTAGCATTTTTGTACTAAAACACAGTGATTCATTAAAATTTATAATTCTGTCTTATTATAAAATGCAACGTTTCGACGTATCTAACGTCATCCTCAGGCTGGAAAAAATATAAAATACAGAATAATTTTCAGTCACATTGGAAAAACGCAAAACTAAGACTTAAGTAATATAGACTAGATATGTAATCACAAAAGACGAAGGCGACTAGACAAAAAATTAAATTTGATATCACAGAAATAGTAGTATGACTAGAAATATTGTACATAAACCGCGATGTTCACCACACGAGAGACAAGAGCAAAATGGTCGAGCAGCTTCGTCATACCTAGCAAGCTGAAGTTCTGCTAAACAGTTTAAGAGCAAAAAATCATTAGTATTTTCGTTTAGAGAAAGTTTAAGTTCATGAATGTGTTATACTTCAATAATATGAATTTGATCTTTTTTAATAACCTTATAAAGAATTTTAGTGTTAGGGAACAGATCTTCATTGAATGGTTTGCAACTATGGTCAACACGAAAATGATTGAAGATGGAACCTTGATATTTATGAGCTGTTAATCTTTGCTTCAGGGTTATTCTGGTCATGCCAATGTAACGTTTATCAAGAGACTTACATTCTCTTTTGCTACATTTAAATTGATAGATCACACTGGCCTTGTCCAGATCGTTGACCCCAGATGCAGACAGATTATTTTTTACCAATTGGTCACTGATTTTACGATCTTTATAATACACGCAAATTTTAATAGAAGTTTCTGGATTTACTGACTTAACAAAGGTTTTAACAATGTTTTCGGTTCAAAAATTCACGCTTCGGTTCAAAAATTTATCAATAGTTTACTCAATCAAGGTATTGAGAAAGTTTTTATTTACAAGTAAACGTTTAATTCGAAACATTTCGGAGTGGAAGTTTTCCCAATTACTGCAAACTTTATGAGCTCTATTTATTTATTTACTTTTGCTAACTTTTATATGTCATATGTTGAAAACTTAGTGTTAAATAGGATGGATGTAAAACCGAACATTTACTGTAGATATGTGGACGATATTTTTGTTGAAGTACAAGACGTTGAGCATCTGGAAACGTTAAGGGGTTTATTTTTTGAAAAATCTGTTTTAAATTTCACGTATGAGTTAGGTGTACGCGGTAAGCTCCCTTTCTTGGATGTTCTGGTTGAAGCTTCTAACGGTACATTCCATAGATCTGTTCATGTCAAACCATCCCATTCTGGTGGAACTATTAATTACGATTGTGAAGCTCCGCAAATCTATAAAGAAGGCGTTATCCATACCTTGATAAATAGAGCTCATAAAGTTTGCAGTGATTGGGAAAACTTCCACTCCGAAATGCTTCGAATTAAACGTTTACTTGTAAATAACAACTATCCTAATACCTTGATTGATAAAACTATTGATAAATTTTTGAACCGAAGCATGAGTAGTGACAATAATTCAGTGAATGCAAACCGTATCAATATTTTTTACGAAGACCAAATGCATGATAATTATAAAATTGACGAACGAGTCTTTAAAAGCATTGTTAAAACCTTTGTTAAGTCAGTAAATCCAGAAACTTCTATTAAAATCTGCGTGTATTATAAAGATCGTAAAATCAGTGACCAATTGGTAAAAAATGATCTGTCTGCATCTGGGGTCAACGATCTGGACAAGGCCAGTGTGATCTATCAATTCAAATGTAGCAGAAGAGAATGTAAGTCTCTTGATAAACGTTACATTGGCATGACCAGAATGACCCTGAAGCAAAGATTAACAGCTCATAAATATCAAGGTTCCATCTTCAATCATTTTCGTGTTGACCATAGTTGCAAACCATCCAATGAAGATCTGTTCCCTAACACTAAAATTCTTTATAAGGTTATTAAAAAAGATCAAATTCATATTATTGAAGCATTACACATTCATGAACTTAAATCTTCTCTAAACGAAACTACTAATGATTTTTTTGCTCTTAAACTGTTTAGCAGAACTTCAGCTTGCTAGGTATGACGAGGCTGCTCGACCATTTTACTCTTGTCTCTCGTGTGGTGAACATCGCGGTTTATGTACAATATTTCTAGTCATACTACTATTTCTGTGATATCAAATTTGATTTTTTGTCTTGTCGCCTTCGTCTTTTGTGATTTCATATCTAGTCTATATTACTTAAGTTTTAGTTTTGCGTTTTTCCAATGTGACTGAAAATTATTCTGTATTTTATATTTTTTTTTCCAGCCTGAGGATGACGTTAAATACGTCGAAACGTTGCATTTTATTATAAGACAGAAATATAAATTTTAATGAATCACTGTGTTTTAGTACAAAAATGCTAGGAGCATTTCTGAACAAACTTACGCGTGTGTCATATCGTAATTGATAGGGAACGTTAGTGTATATTTTCATTCATATTAAATTTTTTCATTTACAGAATTCGTAGTTTTCCACGGCTACTTACAGCTATTTGTTTGCCCGTATATATACATGCAATACGAATCATGGAAATTAACCATAAGTTATCGTTATGTGTATATAGCTATTTATTGTTATTTATCAATTCACGTTTCATGATGAAATTTTTGCTTTTTATTTCAAAAAATAAGAAAATTTCTTGTATTAGAATAAATACCCAGGGAGAGCAATGAATAGATTTCCAATTCCAGGATAATTACTTAGAACGATTATTGTACAAGTATTATTACGATAGCTGTACAATTAACATCAAAATTACGTTAGAAATGTTTTCAAAATTTCTATTTAAATATTAGACGATTACTGTGTAACTATTATACCGTTCACTCTACAAATATTATCACAAGACACTGCTCGAATATTTGTACGGCTTCTGCAAAACTGTAATTACGATCAATGTGTTTTTAACTGTCAATCATTTCCTTTTCATTTTCATTCTTCACACCAGCTCTTGAATAAAAAGATACAGGGTTGTACAGCTTCGGCGATAAACCGTATACCCAACATTTATAATAAATTCTTAAAGTAACTCATACTCTCATCATTATCACGAATTCTTGTTAGTGCCATAATTGAAGAACAGGTGACAAAAAAAATTATTTGGTAGCAACAAATAAGAAATTAGATTGTTTGCAAGAAGAAAGGTGGTCACCGTGGCCGAGTTGTTAAGAGCGCGCACTCTTCACGGGAAGGTGTCGACAGTTCAAATCCCGGCAGCGCCGCCTGATGAGTCTCCCCGTTGGAAAAAGGGAGCACTCAGCCACAATTCCTCACTCTACCCAGGTGTCGGAAATGGGTACCGGGGGTGACCGTCATTGCGTCTTGGTTTTAGTAATAAAGCATTTGAAAAACTAATGTGCAAGATCAAATCGCTCATTGGGAAGAACACAACGTCATTACTCCAAATTTTGGAAAATTAACTTATCCGTGCTGTTAAATTGACCATTTATTTTCACGTATTTTGGTAAAACCATCATAACTGTACCTTCAAAATTGACCGAGAGGAAGGATTCCTTTTTTCGATCAAAACAGATTTCGTAAATCAGTTTGCAAAGTTAAAATCCATTCTCCTGAGAAATAAAGAATTTCGACTTGTGACGTTGTTCTTCCCATTGAGCGATACGCACCAGGCTTGATTGGAATCAAACATCCTTTTAAGAGGGCACCCACCCCGGCATGCGGTACTGCAGAGCTCCGCCCTCCTGCGGGTCCATGAGGCCGGCTAGGCTTTTGGGCGGCTTGCGACGCCGCGGCTGGTACTGTCAAGTGCGGCAAACATGTGGTGTTAAACATGGTGAACATGTGGTGTTAAACATGGTGAACATGTGGTGTTAAACATGGTGAACATGAGGTAACAATCACGGTGAACTAGTTGTGCCAAAAACTGTGCCCAAATTTCGACAAAGACGGCCAACACAAGTTGTTCTGTTAATCGCGATTAACACAAATCGTGACGCAAGCATTCATCACAACAAACAATAACTACAAACACAGTCATTCCTCAAGACCACGTGCAATCTAACATTAAGTATAAAAAGAAGTGAAATTGTTTCCAAATGATTTTTATAGCGACGATTGCTCTTCTTTTCACTCATGAGGTTAAATCCTCTCCGAATAAATCAATCTAAACTACATGCAATTCGAAGTGATAAAATTGAAATAGCTGGGCTTTTAATTTACATGATGAATACTATAATGAGATAATGTTTCATTCAATCATTGCAACTGAGCAGATAGTTATAGATAATCATGGGATTAAGTTATATATCTCCCGTATTGAGATGATATAAGCGCCAATTTATTATTTTCATATATTTTGTAGTATGAGTTCTTCTATACGACGTTTTTCAAGCTGTGATGTTGTTGACACTTTTTTGAGCATGTTTTTTAGTTCTTGTGATAATGGTGTCGCTTAAAAAGTTTATTGAAATACTTCAACGGGTAAAAAAGATTTTTGACCAATTTGGTCCCCTTTTCGTGAGTGCATCTGTGATTTCAATCCGCCTCATTTTTCATAGCAATCTCAAATACTTTATGAATTCTAACACCCACGGTACCTCCAGCACTCCCAGCACCCAGGCACCCCAGCACCCCAGCACTCCAGCACCTCAACACCTCAGCACCACCTAAGCACCCCAGTACCCCAGCACCCCAGCACCCTAGCACCCCATCACCCTAGCACCCCAACACCCCAATACCACAGCACCACCTCAGCACCCCAGTACCCCAGCACCCCAGCATCCTAGCACCCCCAGTACCCCAGCACCCCAGCACCACAGCCCTCACTTTGTAGTCGGGGTGGTCCCGCTTATGTTGGGTGCGGAGACGCTCGGCCTCCTCAATGAAGGGCTGCTTCTCCTCGTCGCTCAGCACCCTGCAGGTGTGGAGTGGGAGGCGAGCTCTTTATTCTACACAGTGTATTGTTCCAGAAGTGTGCTGTACATGCATTAGATCTTTGTGGCTTTGTTTCGGGCTCAAGTTGTACATGTCTCTGACCTGAGCTGTTTGGGTCTTAAGCATAAGTTACTTGTGTCTCAGGTCAAGTTACTTGTGTCTGAAGAGTGACTTACATGTGTCTCAGACTGAGTACTTGAGTCTGAGCTTGTGATGAGTGTTGAGCAAGTGTCATTGCGTGTCATAAGTTTCCTTTAAGGAAAATTTTATAGACTGGTATTTCCAGATGAATAAAAACTTTCAATCTTTGTAACATTTTCAAGTGAAATAGCTGCTACTGACATGTGAATACGACAGAACAAAATAAAGCATAGTATAATGAAACTCACAAACGAAAATGCCTAATTTTGTTACCGAAAATAGGAAGCAATGTGTCTGTAAATTATGAATAAACTTTCGTAATGGGAAGTAAAAGTTTTGATATTCGGCTTGTATTTCAGTAGTAGCAAAGTTATCAATATACGCGGAAAATATGATGACAAAGTAAAAAGTCTTCCACTTATTTTTCCACGCTGAATTTTTCACGTGATGATTTCGTTTCTCTTAAAATCTTTTAAATTTGTAAATACTTTCGTGGATATCTTGCTTGCCTCAAATTCAGAATTTGTCATTACTTTAGTCAATACACTACTTTGATCCGCATCAGAGTTTGTCAATATCTTTGACAATATTTTGCTTGTCTTGTCTACTTCTCGAAATTGCAGAGTCATCATGTTCAAATGCGGAGTTTGAGTGTGTAAATTCTTTGGTCAATATTCAGCTTATTTCACCGTCAAAGTTCGCAAATCCCAATGTGAATATTTTACTGATTTCACCTTCAAAGTTTTCAAATCCTCATACCAACATCTTGCTGATTTCACCTTCAAAGTTCTCAAATCCTCATACCAATATCCAGCTGATTTCACCTTCAAAGTTTTCAAACCCTCATGTCAATTTGCTGCTGATATCATCATCAAATTTCGCAAATCCTGGTGTCAATATACTTCTGATTTCACCATCAAAGTCCGCAAATGCTCACATGAACATCTCGCTGATCTCACCTCCACAGTTTACCGAGTGTCTTCGAAAGTTCTGCGTTGTGAAGCTGGGGGTGCTGGTCGGAGAGCTTACGCCGCGCTGCCTGTGCCCACACCATGAAGGCGTTCATGGGCCGCTTGATGTGCGCCCTGCTGCGTGAAGTCGACTTTTGGGTCACCGGCAGACTGGCCCAGTCGTAGCCTGAATGTAAAGCTCAAAATTTATTTTTTTCGGAAAAAATAAATACTTGTGGTTTTTTAAAGACATAACCTATTTGTATGATGAGAAATAACGTCACACTTTTAAAGAAGAACATGTATCAAACATATACGAACATATCGCATAGGCAGGGTAGCAGTAGGGAAATTTAAAAGAATTTGTAGCTCAGTAGATCTCAAACAGCTTCTGTTGCTACGGTCTTTAGCATTGTTAGTGTTCCCCATGAATGTCTTCGAAACCGAGGGACTAACAGATAATAGAATTTAAAAGTAATCTGGATGCGTGGATATTTTCATTCTTCTCCCACCGAAATGTTAAAAGCTTATACTTCTTTAATATTTTCTGGTTTTCGTGTTGAAAACATTTTTTTCCATTGTGTTGTACTTTTCTAGATTCCGAACTTGAGCGGAGCCTTAATGTTTGCGCTCTACGTTTAGATTAAGTCTCGAGTTACAGAATTTACAGAATTATTATTGAAACACAGAATACAGAATGCGAAATTGTCCATGATCTTAACCTTGGAGTATAACTTGGAGCAAATGGTTCTCTTTTTAAAAAAGGCATTTTGTACATCATGTTCGAAAGAAAGTATGATGTATAAGCCAGAGCTATTTGTTTCAAAAAGGGCTTTATATGTACATCAGCAATTAAGGTAGGGAATTTTTGTTTTAAAAACAAATTTTAAATGTACTTGGAATATGATATTGATGTACTTACTTTTTCACGTTTGAGTACTTTTACTCGCTTTTACTCAGAGAAAACTTAGCCGTTGTAATTTTGCGACCGATAGCATTGTTTGTGATTCAATTTCCCCAAATTCATGCTTAAAAATTAAATTTTGTTCCGGCCACACGCGGTGATCATTCGGTGTCATCTTTTTCGAGCATTGCAATGGTTTTGTTTATAAACCTAAAGAAAAGCATGAAGCATTTATGAAAAACACTTTTAGAAACAGAAAAACTGCTACTCAAGTTAAAACTTTTTCTCTAGAAAATAACCCATGGGGCCACACTAACTGCCCCAACATCACCAGGAATATTTCTTCATAATAATCAAAAGCACCACTGACGTAAACGCTGCAATCTCAAAGCCTGCGGTTTGTTTTGAAAGATTCTATATTTGCCGATATTTACTCCACAGGCGGACCGCCCAAACGATCGTCATATCGACTGTCTCGATCCTCCGCGGCTTTTGACGAGACTTGAGCGACGGCTGTTGATAGGGGACCGAGGCGCATACAGGGGCGGGTGTCTTCAGGCTCAACGTCACTAATTCTAAAGGTTATTGATGCTATTTCTTTGTTGGTTGTTAACGAATGGTTTTGTAAATGAAATAGTGAGAACTCACATATATCATTGATGTCATTTCTTTGGGTGTTGTTAACAAATGGTTTTGTAAATGATAATGTGAGAACTCATAAATATCATTGATGTCATTTCTTTGGGGGTTGTTAACAAAAGGTTTTGTAAATGAAATTGTGAGAACTCATAGATATCATGGATGTCATTTCTTTAGAGGTTGTTAAAAAATGGTTTTGTAAATAAAAATGTGAGATATCACAACTAACATTGATGTCATTTCTTCGTTGAAAGTTAGCTAACGGGTTCGCAAATAAAAATTTGAGAGCTCATGAATTTCACTGAAGTAATTTCTTCTTGGTTGTTAACAAATGGTTTTGTAAATGGAAAAGTGAGAACTCGAAAATATTTCACTGAATGTTGATCAGCGGGTCATAAAATCCCAACAGAGTATTAAAGACATCAAAAAATGATCGCGTAAAATTAAATTCTAACAGTGTTTTAAAGACAACAAATAAATGATCACGTGAAAGCAATTAGAAAATAATTGCCAGTCACAATGAACAAGAGCAGTTGTTGAAAATTTTTATTAAAACATTACAAGTAATTTGATCCGATCATTAACAAGAGAAAACACCGACTGTTTTTGATACCTTCTTAATAGCGATGTTGATAGAAAAAATTCGCATTGTTCCTTTAAGATTTCTAGCAGACATTCATTATTTTTAAATCCAAGTAAAGTAAAACCAACTCATCTAACCTAACCTATCGTATTCTAACTTAAGCTAACCTGAGCATATTAGCCCCGTGTTTTAACCTTAAAGAGACTATGAAAAATCACATATTTCGATATTTGGCACACGTGCGGAGCGCCTTCATAGATAAATTTTGGCTATATGTTTAACGTCGTAAACATCGCAAGTAGGCAGGCGGTAGTCTTCACACGGGAAATATTGGCACTGCGAACGTCTCATATAGGATATGGTGAAAATAATAAGATAATCAATAATCAGCATGGTAAAGCACTGAACAATAACTGAATCTCTCCTTCAACTGACGACAACCATTGTGGATGGTTGGCGCGGAACAAAATTTTCATTTGACTTTCTTGAGTTTTCGATCAAAAATATCTTGCGATCATTTGCGATTACTACCAAATCTCTTTGGTTTCTATAGGTGAAAATAATTCTACGTCTCAAGCCTGAAATTTCATAGGTGACGGGGAAATACTCAAAGTCAATTGCTAATTTTCTTGAGTCTTTGGGAGTCAAGTGAGATACACCTTATGCTTCAAACCCAAATTTAAGATTAGAGTCTCATTGTCTTGCCTTTGTACTGAATGAATTAAATTAAAAAAAAATTCTAAAGAGTTATTTCTCGGGACGTTATTTAGTAAGGTTGAATAATGCTAAAAAAAGAGCATTAGTTGCAAGGCAAAATTGCTTCCCAAATGTGACAAATCTTGCGTTTTAATTCTATTAAGTAATTAAAGTGAGATAAACAAAAAACGTTTGTGCGTCAGTCATGACCACTGACTGACGGTACTGAGATTAAGCAAACGAGAACAAAATCTACTAGTATGCTAAATAATAGAATTTAAATGTAAATAATAGAGTGTAATAGAAATAACTTAATGATATGGAAAAATAATGAGGAGTGAATGAAATATGCAGGGTAATGTATTTTAAATTGGTTGTGGATTTTAACTTTGGGAATTCATTACGATTCCATCAAAAAATGCAGTGGTTCGTCTACTATACGACAAATAATAAATTTTTGATCAAACGGTACTTTTTTCATGAAGTTTGGTAGGAATCACTGCTTAAAATTTGCATACTACTCATTTTTTACTTAGGAGGAAATAGTACGAGAAGCTAATGATTAAATAAAAATGTGTACGTGTCTTTAAAATGTTAACCTTAGGAGACGTAGCAAAAAGTAAAAAAAAAATATGTAACAGGCTTAAATGTTTATCAGAATCTTTACACTCCATGATTGCAATATGAAATTCTTTAATGATACGAGAGAAATTATTTATCATCTGATGAAAATTAGGTGTTCATACATCTAGATTAAAATTTGTTTTGTCATTCTTTTTATACCATACAATAAAAATACAAATGTATATAGTTATGATGAGATACGTTGTATATCTTGATTAGGATTTCGTTTCCATTACCTTGCGCATTAAGCGAAAATAGAGTTCAAAGTTGTCGAGCAAAAGTAAGTTAAATGTTCGTATTAATAACCGTAGACTTAAATAAAAAAATTTCAAAGGTCATTAGAATTTAAAATTTCTCCGCAAACATCGAAAGTAGAAAGCTTAATTAACAATGAGGAGATTTATACATTATCAGTCACTGAATTAAAGATCAATCTTAGTTTCTTAAAACATAAAACCAACGAAGGTAATCTTTAAAGGAATTTTGTTACTAATATCTTTGGTGTGAGTACTCTATGACGGATAGTGGTTGGTCACTATTCCTAAGCAACATTCCTCAGGGCCCGTTAAATGAATAACACACATAAACACCAAATAGAATTAAAGTGAAATCGCAATCTGATTCATCGGTTTAATTTCATATAATATTCAGGGACCTTTGAGACAGAATAAAAATTTTCCTGAGTGAAATTGCTGAAATTTCAAAGTGATTTGGTTGGTGCGTAAGATTACTGAATGCCACGATGACAGAAGGCCTTAGTTACTTTTATTTTCCATTGATACGGAGATTTGCTTGTTCGTTACCTCAATATTTCTCGACTTTATTAAGTCAACATCATATTTGACAAAAGTCATGGGCAAATATCTTTGAAAAATTCGGTAGTTTTTCAGTCAAACACGACAGAAAGCAAGTTTCGCTATCTCTATGATTTCATGTTGAACTTTTCAACTCTGTCAAGCATGGTAACATTCTAGAAGACGAAGATCCTTTACCAGTTATTTCTACCTAGGTAAAGGAATGCCAAACCATGAACATTTTCGCTCAATAGGTTTTCATTCCAAGTATCCTAGTGTGACTTAGTCTCACCATAGTTCAGTGAGACCTCTCACGAGGTTAGGATGTTTACATTCAGGTGGCGTACGACATGAAATTAATTGCCATTGCCACAAAAAAACTGACGAACAAATTGATGAACGATCATGTGCTAAAATCGGAAAAAACACGCCATTATGATAGAAGATTCTGTGCCACAACAATAAGAGAACGTATACTTTAACAATAAAAGATTTTACACAGGTGCTTTAAGATGTTGCTCTTTCTAATGATAAAAGATTGTATGCCAATCGATGCGAGATAGAGCGCAATGACAACGAGAGGAAACGCTCAGCAATTATAACGAACAATTTCCGAAACTCGTAATGGATTGCAGCTCCGACTGACCATCAAGCAGCCTTGTGACAGCATCGTCCAGTCCAGCTTCCTTCCTGTTCTCTGTCGTCCGCTCGCTGCTCTGCTCAGGAGCGGTTCTGCTGCTCTGTGACATCTTGTGTTTTGTTGACTGTCTTGTACTGTTGTGAAATGACCGACGTTTATTAACAGTCCTCTGACAACTGTCTAGTTATGTCTGCTTCCGAATCAATCACTGACGTTTCTTAATTGTGTTCCGCTAACTGTCGTCTGGCGACTGTCTTGTATCGTCTATTTCGTAATCACTGACGTTTCTTCATTATCCTGCGTGGACTGGCTTCTGTTGACTGTCTTATATCTGCTGTAAAATAACTATTTTTTCTAAATTGTCCTCTGCTGTTAGCAATTTATTAATTTTCTTGTATTGACTGAATGGCGTTGGCCGAAATCTTCAGTGTTTTGGGTTGGCTGGCTTTTGCTGGCTGTTCTTTCAAGGTTGTTCTCAATTCGCTGCTCTAACTATTCGGTTATCTCACATAACTGTTCTTGACTCACCAAGCTCAAGGTCTGGTCACCTGAAGCTATTTCTCTGACTGTCATCATTGACTGTCAACTGTCACACACATTTGCGCAAAGCTGTGGTAGGCTTCTGTAAATTTTTATGTTCCTTACTTTATGTTGTTATTGTTCTTGTGTTTCTTTATTAGTAAACCTACTTGAAATGTTAAATGACTAATTATTGTGAGTAATCAAGAATAAATATAACTCTTAGAATCTGCGTGGCTGGTTTGGTTAACGGGAAATTCCACAAATGAACTTTTAGTGCAAATGTTGTGCTCGTCGAATTTAAAATTCAATACCAGGACTTACGAATACGAAATAACTCCTATCGAAAATTCACTCAAAATTTATTTTCTGAAATTTTGTTTTAGTTGCACTGCCAAGTGACTGCTCAGATTTGCAGTAGAACTTTGCATTGAAACCGTGCCGTTGAACAGAGGAAAAATTTTTGCAGCGTGCTGATATTTCTTCTCACTGTTGTTTCTACGCGGCTATAAAATATTAGGAAGCAATGAATAAATTTTGATAGTTTTCCTTTATTTTGAATACGTTAAAGAAACTAAAAGTTTCCTTAGCAATTTCTCAGGGCCGGAATGCAGTATTTTGAAGAGCAAGGTTTTTTACTTTTTTTAAATCATTCAGTCCCCAAAACTGCAAACTTGTCACCAAATCGTTCACCAAACCCCATTTTCTGTAGGACACTATCTATAAATACACTTGAAATTTTTTCAGAGTTGCATGAAAGACTTCCACCACAGTAGGCTGTGCTTGTGAAGTGATGAAAGCTAATGTACTGATGGAACAGTACATTAATTTACTTCAAAATCTGTAAACAAAAGGAAAAATCATTTCATCATTTCATTAATTTTTTCTCGCACCTTGCTGACGAAAAAATAGCAACGTACTCGAAATTCACTTAAAAAGGAATTACTTGAACGAAAAATTGAGCCCTCCATTCAATTTCAGGCTATTTGTTTACTTGCACACTATACTGTGCGTGAATTTATACTTCACGGTAAGTGTAAGAGAACAAACGTTCGTGGTAAAACAAATGACCTAAATAGAGCTACATTTTTTCAATATCTACTACATAAGATAGCTTTTGAGCTACTGAAACTGTAAATAAATTTGTTCCTCTCATTTTCTCAAACATTGCCAATTTCAACCAGCACTACGTATTAGTTTAAGCCATCTTATTTTTGTTGGTAATGTCGTTGCAATTTAAAATAATTTCTAAATTCATACGCTATGAAAAACATTTATGTTGGAATTAAATTTTTTCTTCAGTAGTGGAAGAGAAATCGAGCGTTTTCTCTGGTGGTACCCAAACAAGCGCTCAGTTTGTTAAATTACCTTTTTAATAAGCATGCATATCTTTTGTCTGCTACTGTACCGCGCGTATTATGTCTGCCATTAAAAAATTGTCAAAGATCCTCAATGTTCATTGAATTCAAGGGCTAACATTCAGGTTCGTATGCCTTGAACATCATACTCGAGTAGAAGCATGCAAGACGAAACTAAGTGATGCTGTGGAGGTGATCATTCTAAAATTCTCTCACCAATCTGCTCAAAGGCTAAGTAGTGCGAAGACTATTTACCATTTACTAGGTTCGTATGACTTGAACTAACCAGCCACTTTATATGCTTAGGTTAATAGTAAAAAGTCATAATTTTTAACTAAAATTCACGTTTCACTTCTGATGAGCGGGATTGCATAGCTTCTAAAGTTTTTACCACTCTATGTGTCTGGTCGAACACGCCTCTTGGACACAAAGGCTAAGTGCGAGAACAAGCTGCAGTGTTTGTCAGGAAGAACGTTGGACGTCTCATTGGACAACACATCTCCTTGTTGATGGTTTAGTTTTGGTCGTGCTAGACAAGAACACCGTTTGCACACCTGGCCAGTGGCACTGAATACAGCCTTGTGGCGATGCGGCAGCCACAGAAGGTTGCACTGTTCGATGAACACTGAGGAGCCTCTTCGGGGCACTCAACCTGTGACCGACTCGTAAGGTGAGCCATGACGACGCGTGATCGAGGCGCATCTTCCTAAATTGTCGTCATTTAGCTCATCTGGTGGAGCTATTGTGTTTCGGGGCAGGTGTTGAAGTTTCATGAATGCAACCAGTTGTTCTTAAATCAGTTAAGAAATCTTTCAGTTCAAAACAACAAAGGAATTGCGGATTTTTGTAGGTGCAAGTTGGGTTGTGGGAGGGAGAACATGGGCGGAGCGAGTGGAAGGGGCGGAGCACTAGAAAAGCAAGCATCCCACAACACTATCGACATTAAACTTACACTCCGTTCCGCACATTTTTTCAAATCCCGTAAAATATAGAGAAAACGGGTGTTAAAATAACGAGCAAAAAGATTGTTAACCTAGTCAAATCTTTTATTGATAATTGTTTCTAGTAAAATGTTTATTCGATGAGTTTCGTTCAAAACGCACATCTGGCAATTGCTGCCCACGAATGTTAACATCGAGAGAAGATCTACCACGAGCAGGCACGTCTCATTCGTTACTCGCAACCTCAGAAAAGAAAAAAATCCAAGTGAACTGACGTTTAGTCTTGTCCATATACTAAAAACGAGTCTCGAGGGAACATAACTTCTAAAGAGTGCTCACAGAACGTAAGAGATCATTTCGCGGCCAATATCTCGACGGTGATGTCAGTTTCAGTCTACATATTTTTTTGAATTGATTCGCTGTTATTTATTGTTCTTTAGGTTGCAAGTCATTGCTTTTGACGTGATATTACAAGTGATGAATCGTTGCGCTGACGAGTATGTATAATATCGATGATGTGATGATCACTATTTGGTATTTTTCTTTGCTTTGGTTTTGTTGTGAGAGTTGGAAAACAAACTCGCTCCCTCTGTCTATGATAACTCTGATCTCTCTAAATTGAAATGACTTATATCATAGCTAATATTTCAACCTTCAGTAATAAGAATGAAACTAGGTCTAATGAATTTAAGTGAGTTCAATGTTTGATTTGTATTTTATACGCATGCAAGAAATTCAATTTATTGGAAATGTAACTGACAGCAAAGAAGAAATCTGTACCACAACCAAATCTTTACAGCAATTTCATTTGAAAACATACCACAAACACTGCACAAACGTAATGTGTTTGGACAGTGAACGACGAACTATTTGAAAGATTTTGTTACGAAATTTAATTATTTCTCGAGTATAAGGTTTTTTGATAACGTCAATATGGAACACCTATCATTTTCGCTGACCAGAACGAAATGCGGTCGTGAGATGGTCGGCCAAATCTTGAGCTTGTCTAAAATTTATTTTCAACATGTTGCGGTGAGATGTCTGAACAATAGAAATTTGAAGCATATGATCTGAAGTGTGCGCAAATTCAAATAATATTTGTGTTCGTGTGACACGCTTGCAAATTCCATATATGTACTTTTCCCAATCTAACTTTTTCGCCGCCTGCATGCATGTTTTTCGCCGCCCCAGAAATTAAATCGCTTGGGCGGCGAAAAACACGCATGCTCCGGCGAAAAGTTAGACTGGGTTTGTAGATGACTCGAAAATTGAATAGATCAATCGTATCACAAAAAGTAATATTACTGATATAATGCATGTGGTACCACTAAATACATGTTCTTAAATTGTGTCACTCTGTTTAAGTCAAACAAACAGTCACTAAAATTTAAAAGATTTCTTTGTGTAGTGTGTTACGAGGAACAATTCATAGGTTCTACAGAGCAAAATTTTTAAAAGGGAACAACTGAAACCACATTGTGTTTATAGTTGTCATGCGTAGGCGTGTAACATATCTATCGCATGTATAATAAGTTAATATAATGTTCACATTTGAAGCTGACACAATACATCCTATGATAGTCGTGAGATATCTCTGACATGTCAGATCGAACTTTTTGCAATGTGCTGGGAGTTGTATAGTCTCAGGGGGAACTTCCATTTGACTGCTCTTATTTTTTAGCAATAAAACGCAGTAATATTAAGTAATAATTAATTTAATTAATAATTAATTGACAATAATAAAATTAATGATAATTTTTAGTAATAATTAAGTGAGTTTGAATGCCCGAGTATCAACGGAATTTATGTACGCGAAGTCTTTTATATATAAGACACAATTGATAATGTAATCGCATAAGAATCATCTTCCGTTCTGTAGACTCAATTTTTGCAGTTTCTTACAATCTTTCCTGATATTTCACAGGCAAGCGACTCTATAAAATCTCAGCGAAGCTTGTCCAACATAAAACTGGTCAACCTTAGTCATAACATAATGTCCTCAATCCTAATTTTAGTCTTTTCTCAAACAATGACATTTTTCTGATTTAAATATTACTAAACGCAATTGGTTTCCATTGACTTGAACTTTAACTGCATCAACTTTACGTAACCGGCTCTAACTCAATTTAAATGCTCATAACAAACTCAATTCTGCTTTCCCGTTTCGATTTGAACTTTTTAAAAACCATAAAATAAATGTGAACAAAAGCCTGCCGCTATCCCACGATGTATAAACTTTAGAATGCATTTCGAGTCGCCTTCTGCATGTAGACGCGCGAATCCGAGGCGTAAATGCTGAATCGAAAAATCTTACTCTGTGCACATCCAAATAAAAAATTGAAAGAGGAAAATGGCAGAAGTAAAAGTGAAATAATTTTTAATATTGTAATAACATAAGTAAAACATAAAACACTAACTGGTTTAATTAGGATTTATAATGAATGCATCTTTGCCCTATTTCCTAATATCAAATTAGGGAGACTAAAATGAGTCCGAGCAAACTAGCCAATTGTCAGGCATTCCCAAGTTATTATTTAGTTTGAGCCAGAAAACTTCCAGTAGAGCCAGAAGATCATGATTCCCAATCAACAAAAACTAGTGCTCGCAGTGGTACAGTGGTTAAGAAATCGGCCTTGTATGTTGGAGACGAGGGTTCGAATCCCGGCTCTGGCGCGGCGATTTTCCCCGTTGGGTATAAGGGAGAGCTCAAGCACAACACCCCACTCAACCCAGGTGTCGGAAATGGGTACCGGCTTCACGGGGTAACCGTCATGGTGTCCTATATATAGTGTTAGTTATAAGACATTTGAAAAACCAATGCTTAAGATCATATGTACCAGGCTTGATTGGAAATAAAGCATCCTAAGATGCCGATGTGACAGATCTAATCAGAGGTGTTTGGCGCTATCTTGTTGAACAGAAATCTTTCGTCGAAATGCACACCTCGAGTCTTCAGAAAAGCCCACGGAAAAATTTTGCCTGAAAAACAAAATTGATAAAGATCTCCGTTAACTCGCTTTTAACTTCAGTATAGTGAGCGGTAATGTGTACTTACTGAGTGTATACTGATGAGTTAATGCTGCCTGTGCCTGTTTTACCTTAGCGATGGAACAACAGAACAGAACATGAAACGTATTTAACAACACAACATGAAATGTATTTAATTTTGCAGTTGAGTTTTAATAATTTGATTTTAATGGTAGTACCTAATAAACGCTCGTCAAATCCTCATTCCCAAGAACAGTTTTCCTCCTACCCAGATCAAAAAAGTCGCGCTTGGATTAGCAACTGAAAACAAGAAGAACAGCATTCAAAAAAATGTCGTTTCATGGGTTTTCCATTTGCTAAAATTTGAATAGAATCATAAAGAAATCTATACATTATCGGATGAAACCCTAGAACATGTACTACATGAATTTTAATGTTTGTATTAAAAAATATGTAACATGTAGGTAGACAAATGGTCCAAACCAAAGTGTAAGCTTATCTAATAAAATTGCAATGGACAGACTCAAGAGGATGAAACGTCAAAAAAATTTGGGTGAAAAGCAATGCGCAGGTTTGGAATTAATCAATAAAACGAAGGCTAAAGAAACCATTTTAATTTGTAATCTATGGATCTTACCTGTTTATTTTGCAGACCTGCGAAAGATAGCTAACAAGAATACGTAAAAAAACAAACAAATTAATGAACCCTAAACTGTGAGGGACTATATAAAAATATGATACGTACAGTGAACGCTGTACAAAACGTTGAAAGTTCATGAAAGAAAATACAGCAAAATATACTGAATGCCAGATAAAAGATGCGCAGTGTGTAGAAAAATGCTGCAACTCACAATTGAATGCCGTATAAAATTTGAAGGATGTCGCACAACGCATCAGTGTCTACTGAACGGCTTTTAAAATTTCATCGGGTCGTGAAAAAACACGACAATTTACATTGAATGTCTAACAAAATGTCAACATCCCTCGGAAAAACGAGTCAATTTGCACACATAAAATGTAAACAGGTCGTGGGAAAGCCATTCTTCGAAAGAAAATACGCAGTTTGAAACCTGGCTGCAATCTGTCCCACGGTGCGGACGCCCAAAAACCGAGTCCGCCAATCAGGCAACACGCGCCGCACCCGCAAAAATTGTGAGGACGCAGGCAACCGCGTGACCTGAGCAGCACGGCGCGTCATGACGTCTTTCCTCTTCGTCTGTTACTCATTTTTGCTCCTACGAGGAATATTAATCTAAACTTTTACTGCTTTTTTGTGCATGACAGACATGGTAAGTTCAAGGATCGTTTCTGATTAAGTGATTTTTATCTGCTTCAACTCCAGTTCTTCACTGGCTCACTCCGCGTTCGTTGGCTATATTAATGAATGTAGATTTTGTGCGCATGTTCATGGCTGTTTTTTTCAATATCATCGAGTGTCTGTGTGGACGATGTATGGGTTCCACTAACTTGAACATTCATGCACTGTGAACAGAGAAATAGAATTGATTGAAAGACATAAGGAGTTTGCTCAAGCCATTGGAAATATTTAGATGTACCATCTAGTAAATTTATTGTGATGAGGAATTGTTCACAGTTCGCACACATCAACGTAAAATAATGTTCTCCTATGTTACTATTTTAAAATGTGCAGCATATCTAATAGAATATTAGTCCATCATGGGTGTTACATTGATCTTCGAAAAATTCAGTCTCTAAATGTTAGTTGGAAATGATTTAACTCGAACGTAATTGATCGAATGGCTTAAAATTTACTTAAGAACTGAGAGTCTAGTGCATAAAACATAGTGATCATTTTGTGTATGAGGTTTCTTTTTTGTATACTGCTTTGATTATTTTATGTCACAGTTTGACTTACTTGGTTATAATGCGCAGTGGATCATTCCATCTAAAAGTTATTCTGAGGTGAAAATGGAGGAATAGAAAGAATGAAAAACTTATATTTAATTTATTAAATTAAAAATAGTTTCCACAAATGAGGTGTAGATTTCACTTAGAAAAATGATGGTTTTTCTTTTAGCGATTACCTTAATCAAAGTCATGAAAATAAATGCATATGCTTACAGTACGAATCTTTTATCGTAACCTACATTATGCTTGTGAGCTGATCTTGAACAGTTTTCCGTTCTTTTCCATTAGGCACAAAAATTTTCAATTTGCCTGAGATAAGATTAAAGCAAACTCCCCAGTAAGGTTCAAATTCCAGAATCTAGTTGAAAAATTCTACCATCGTAGCACTCTGAAATTTTATTAATGAGATATTCCTATATTTTCTCAGATTTGACAAAATTCACCTCGAAAAATGTTTTCGAACTTCGCCCTTATTTACACCAAATTAGTAAGTACAAACGACATAAAAATTCAAGTAATTATTCCCATCGAAGTAGCATTTCACCGAAACCATCCATGTTTCTGTATTCAAAGGTCGATGTTCATTTCAGTCGCATGCAGGTCTCGATCATGAGCTACCCCTCTACGCTGCCAGCCGCTGCATCAGGCACAAACAGCCCACTACAGGGATTAGGCCCTTCGAGGGAAGCTGCTGGACGACACTATTGCCCTCAGCGGCTTGGTGGTATTAAAACCCTTCGCTGCATTGGTGATTTTTGGACAAGGAAAAAAAATCTAAAATTACTCTGTCATTAATGGCATCCAAACTGAACTCAACCGCTTGAGGGAATCGAACACATATCACATGCGTTCATTTTATGTATAATATGTCTCATTAGCAGTACAAACCGTAGAAATGCACTTGTCTTAATTAATTATTTCTAAATACAGCAAAATTCGATTTGTGCCATTTTCGACACACCGCGAAGTGAAGGATTAAGGTATGCGGTTAATCAACTGAATTCTATCAGTTCGACTGGTAGTCTTTTGAACAAGCTAGGTCCAGTAACGGTAAAGACTCTCTGGTGCGTCGTTCTGACACTGGAGTTCTATTGTCCACAGCAAGCACAACACACACCATTCCGATACGGACGAGCTTCTTGCTCGCAATTCCACCTCTCTGTCAATGAAATTGCAACCCAGATACATGATGATTTTCCAAGTTTAAATTATCAGATATCTCTTTCTACAACACTGAAAAGACATCACTGAGATGTGCTGCAGCCTTTAATTAAAGTAGTCCAGATGCTGCAAGCCGGTGATTTTAGGGGTAAGCGTACGCTGCACTGCCTCCAGTTTTCTGATTTCGGCTTCCGCAACGGACTCCACAACCTTGTACAATATAAACACAAAATTACGTCCCTTATTCCGAAGTTTCTTTGGATCGAACCCATTTGATGAGTGCACTTCCCGACTATGGCCTCAATATGTCCTCTGGAGCCACAATTGTTGAATATAATCAGACCCAGGTCTGTACGAGTTTTTTCTCTTTGCTCTATTCATTTGACGTCTTTTACCTGAATGTGAAATCGGGGGCTTTCCCACCTCAGTTCTTCAAATTTACTGTCGTTGAAGCTCATAATGCATTAAGCTGCCCAGGTGTAGATACTTTTGAAGTCCATCTGCAATCCCTTGCAGTATTTCTGACTACCTTGAACTGAATGGATGTGTCAACCCGTGTTTTCTGTGTAATTCAATTACCAAGTTAGCTTACGATCCGAGTTCTATTAATTTGTCTTCACTTTAGCTTTTTTGATTCATTAGCGTACGATTTAATGAGAATAATTTGGAAAGTTTCATGAGGGGTCGACAAGAACACTGAATTGAGGGCAGAGATAAGTCTCACTCTCGAGCCGTTCTTGATTTAGTAGAGGCAAATATTTATCGAACAATTTGCCCAAGGGAGTTAACTTTATTATTTCTTAAGCTCACCAGTGGAAATTAAGGAAAATAAACCAAGCAAAGTGATCTCAAAAAGACCAGTGTGGGCTCAGGAATGAAAGAAAATAGAAGTCACATTTAGAAAGTGAAGGAAGGGCTCTACACAACAACTATACGCATCGAGAACAATAAAAAGCGGAGCACGATTGTCTACGACGTAGGCAGCAAGAATGCAAGAGCTTATGAATATGTAGAACTAACGGACCTGGACGTCTTGTCTTCATCGTCATGTGGTCGTAGAACATCTCTGGACGTTGGGAATTTTCATGTAGCCTCATTTATTATGTGCATCTTAATGTCGATGATTGAGACATATAGGAACGTTTTTCTCTACAACGCTAATTTATTTTGAACCATATGAGCACGAAACTCCAACAAGTTATGACAATAAAATACCTTGATTTCTGTATTATCGATTGGTCGATTGTTACTGAATCTTACGCGTAAGAGAAAAGGATGAGTCATATTTCTCTCAAATCTTTTTGTTTCTGAACTTATGCTACGTGCCAATGGCCTCGTCGTACCGCGAATAAATACCATTCGTTCTTATGAAAACACGTAGAAATATTTTTCGCCCAGGAAATAAAATATAATGTTATTCACCAAGCGATTACCCAGATGCAATTTCTCGAAAGTATTTAAATTTTTTTATGTATTAAGTATTTAAATAATGTTTTAGTTTGAACTAGATGTTTATCGTTACCACCCCGCATACAAGGCATGAACTTGACAGTCTCGATCACGTAAACCTATCACAATCACGTGTAGGAATCCTTGGTGGTCAGTGAGATCATCATTGGAGACAGCATTATTTAGTAGTTTCTAGTTTCATTTTAAAAAAACATCAAGTAATATTTTTCAGGGACTCTACTGAACTTTATTCCCAACTGCATAGCTTTTGGTACTCGTGGAAAAATCTAAAATACTCACAATACTCGTATCACATATACCTGATGTGTGTATAGTGTTGGGAATTGGAATGAAAATAATTCTTGAATTCGATGTCAAGCCATCGTGCAAATAAGAAAGTTAAGTTAACTGAACGTAATAAGTTCATCGTTTTCTTCGTAAGGTGTGAGACTGGAAGCAACTTTTTAATTGGATTTATATGAGCAAAGCCGTAATGCCTAAAATAAGTTAAAGTAAGAGTTAAGTGCAACGATGAGCAACGCTTAAATGCACAACTTGAGTTCCATAGCGAGTAGCACTAACAACGCTTAAGTGAATAAAAATGCTAATTTTCTTTTACGGTTGCAACTGAAGAGGTAAACGAGCTCCAGTTAAGGCAGAAGTAGACAACTTAGCAAGTTAGGATTACTGAGAAATCTGTAGAGTCACAAAGAGTTACAGTAACAGTTGACACTATAGAGCAATGAGTGCATTTCTGTCGCAGTTAAAATTAGAGAGCTATGCGCGTTTCGGTTAAACAGGTGACAGTAGTACATATTTAAGGATGGGGAGTTAAGCAACTTACATTACAGAGAATTTAGACTGCTAGGCAGTTATGTTTACAGAACACACCAACGACGAGGTAGAGGTGCCCTCGCCACATGTAGCTTTTCCACAAGTTTAAATTTAGGGTCTGAACTTGAGTGTTATTGGCAAGCCTCTGGGAATCTCTCTTGTCGGAGCGAACTTCTTGTCTCGTCAAACTCAAAATTTTCAACAGTGGCTTAGTGAGTGTACTTCGTTTAGTTTTAAGTTACACTTTATATTATAAAGTATCCAAGAATAATAGTTTTGGTAATGTAAATACTTATTTCAAATTTGTTTTAGATGGATGCCTGCCAGTTACATGTTCAAAGTGCCTGGACAATATAAAGTTTATCTATTTCTTGTTTGATATAAGTTACGCCCTGAGAAAAATAGAGGGAGGTGTTGGTAAAATGTTCATATCGCATTGAATAACTTTCTAGTGTCTTCGTCTACCAATGCTGAAAACCAATATGGTCCTTGGCAGCCTGTCGTTGATTTGGAAATCCTTTATATATATTAGGTTGGAATTAAGATGCTTGTTTCTCATTAGCTACGTGTTACATGACCACAAAAATTAATAAAACAATTTGAATCAGTTATATTCTTTCAAAATTTACTTTTCAAAATATCTTCTGAATTAGCTAATCCTCAAAAAGATTCACATTTAGATAATAGGTCGGTCATGTGCAACAAATTTGTCAGTTAAATAGTTTTTGGTTAAACTTTAGTTTAAAAATGGGCCACTGAAAGTACCCCTGATAACGCTCTCGTAAGAGGTAAAATTTCTCTTTAGTTTCACGACATCATGAAATTTTGGTAAATTGTAAGCCATTTCCCTTAATTATACGGATATCTAATTTCGTATCTAATTATATCCTTAAAAATTTTGTCAGTCAAATTCAACAAAAAAATTAAAAATACCTAATTACAGTCAACGGTCAATTTCAGTTAATTAGAATTACATCTTTCCAATTTGAATAATCAATCAATATTAATTACATGAAACCATATTTTTCAAATTTGTGTTAAATTAAACGAAGTAATACAAGAAAATCTTTCTACTCTGAAACATCTATCTAACTTCATCATATTAGACTGCTATAATTTGGAACACCTTCCGACTTGATATCTATCTTAAAAAAAAGTGGCTCCTGAATTGACGTATTGAATCTTCTCACTTCACAATGTGTTTCAACCAGAATCATATCAAATAATTCTAGTTGCTATCAATCAACTCAAGTCAATCGAATTCATCCCAATTTGCTGTATCACCCAACTCAAATTGCTTGAAATCTTTCGAGCAAGTGACGTCACTCAGTCCAAATTTTATGAAATAATCCTGAAATGTAATGTCACTGAGCCTATATACTTTAAAGCCATGCTAATTTGCCATTCAACTGAATTAAAATCATATCATTTAACTTTGCGTCACTCAACTTTAAAATGATATCATCCTACTTTAGAACGCTACCAAACTCAACTCATTTAGAATCTTGTTATTATGAAATTTGACTAACCTTGAACCATATCAAGCCCTCCAATTTGAATTGGATCTTGAGAATGACATAAAAATGAAATTTGGCTGAACTTGAACTAAATCAAGCCCACCAATTTGAACTGGATCTTGAGAATGACATTAACATGAAATTTGGATGAACGTGAATCAAATCGAGCCCACCAATTTGAACTGGGTCTTGAGAATGACATTACTATGAAATTTGGCTGAACTTGAACCATATCAAGCCCAGCAATTTGAACTGGATCTCGAGGCGCTCGTGAGATGGGCGCAGACCTGCGCAGTGCCGCGCCGTGGCAGCGAAGGTTGCATAAGTGCCGGCCTCGGAGCTCCGTCTCGTGTCGTACGCTGCAGGCCATTCATAAAGATCAAGGCTCAGTGACAGCCCTATTAATACGAGAGACAATGGATTATGGACATGAGGGATGACTGGGCTGTCGGGAACATGGTCGGACACGGCAGCCGTGGGGCGCGCATGCGCGGTGCAGATGCGGCCAGTCGGCACAACGTCCTGGTGACGGCCAAAGTTCACCTCACGAGAGCTAGCCACAACGCTAGTCATCGTTGTCCTCAGTGTACGTTTGCCTGTGTTATTTAACGTCTAAATCAATTCGTTCCGTAAAAATCGTAGCTGTATTAACACATTAACACGACTAGCGTGTTGATACAGCTCACTGATGAATGAATTGTTATCTTTGTCCCAAAGCAACTCTGTAAAACGTTCCATGATAGAATTAACGGTAAATGCCTTCGAACGACAGCATGTGAGCCCTGAATATTAGAGCTGTGACAGCGGTTATCGCTGGAGTAATGATTCAAATTCGCTTACTTTTTTTTTCATAATGGATTCTATTCCGTTGTTGAATACACAAGATTTCCATTCACATTCTTCCCCAATTTTTTAAATGACATTGAAAACAAATATCAATACCTGACGTTAATTACTGTTCCATTTCTTCTGACATTTCTTCGCTCTTTTTCAAGCTCTGTGGCACGTTTTGCAGAGCGGTATTGAGACAAGGTTGACTCGCCGTTTTCTCTGCCAGGACAATACGTCGTTAAGAAAATTCTAAATCTTCTAATGCTAACATTAGATTTTATCTTCCTCAGACTTAGTTCAAGATGCATCATGTCGTCCGTAACATAAGCGTACAAAGTCTTACAATACGTAAGTAATACAACTTTATAACAGTAGCTCATGCCTGAAGTAAAGCTGATGGCGCTGTGTATTACGTTACATATGGTACGACTTTCAAAAATCCGACGTCAGCGTGTTATGCCATGGGTGAGACACAGCAAAAGATTAGCTCAAATTGTAAGTCTGTTTGAGCCTCTCTGACCACAACACAGGTGTTCATCAAAGAGAGGAAGGAGGAAGGCATCATTAGCGTGGAATTAAGGGGATCTATGCACTAGGTATATCCTCATACCTGGTGCATAGGAATTGCAAGATTGAAAGAAAATTATGAAATAAGATGATAGTTTAATAAGAAAGGACAGTCCAAACGGAAGCCGTTATCGTGTGGAAATGATGTTTTCCAATCACTTGTTTAGATGGGTGAATGTGTCGTAGTTTTCATTTAGGATTGGTGTTGTCTGCATTGTTCTGATTGGAACTAGGCCCATTTTGAAGCTTTCATTGAAGCTAGTCATTGCTTCAAAATCCTTGTAGCATTCTTTTCTTAATTTGTTTATCGTTGAACATTTGTGATATATTACTTTTGGTAAATCTTATACTCACTCCGACGACAAAATTTAAAATAACTAACTCATTTGAAATTTTCACATACGACTAGAATGAATTTGGCTCAACACGAACAGTTTTATAAACTTTTCGTTTAAAATATGATTATCTAAATTGTCTCCTCTAAATATCAATTTATTAGATTATCTCGCTAAGTATTAGTCAGACAGAACATCAGGCAATATTAAATAAGTCTTCTGAAACCATCAGCTAAAGGATTTTGAAAATGCAATTACAGTTATTGTCAGGGGGACAACGACTGTTTCCATGGACTTGAGCAACTGCACGTCAGTAAACTTGAAAATTTTTTTATTTGCAAGTGAAACATCAATGAAAACCTATGCCTGATTTCAGCAAGTGACACGTTAATGAAAGCCCATCTACGATCCAGTAAAATTATTACATCCGAATCGTTTGCATTTGAAAAGAAAAAGCATGTATGCACTCTATACCCTCACAACTATTCAGAAGAGAGGCGAAGAATGTTATAGAGTTGGTAACCGTTGCACATGAAACTCGAGTGGTAATAGGTAACCACGAAGCGTGGGGACTAATGTCTACGAAACGTGGTGACCGTTATCTACGAAGCGTGGTGACTGCTATCCATGAAGTATGGTGACTGGTGTCCACGATGCGTGGTGACCGTTATCCACGAAGCGTGGTGACTGTAACCCACGAAGCGTTGTGACTAGCAGTTATCCACGAAGAGAGACTCACGTACATGTGCGATAAATGCCATTGGAATACTTTGGTAAGTACAAAATACTACTGTGGTACACGGTCAAGTACAAAAAAAAGTGCAGGTTTACTATCATCTGTGCCTAAATTTGAAATTAAAAGTTTGCGAAATTTAAGCAATGTTTCTTCTTGAAATTAACTTTGTTGTAACATATTTTATCACATTTTTTGTTCGACATCTCGCCTCTATTTTCTGTTTCATTTTTCTCATCTAACCCTTCGGAAATATGCGTTCAACATTCTTGAGAGTTCATGGTGAGGCCAGGAGGGACTGGATTTCCAAACATCTAACTTCGTCGTATAGCTCTACAGCTGCCAGCACGAGTTTCTCTGTCAAATTGACTCGTCTACGTTCCACCAAATCCTCTACTCTGAGTTAGATAGCCAGAGGGTTTTTTCCCCACATTATGATGATGTGAGCTTGAATTTCATCTGAAAAAGTCAAACTTGAGACAAAAGATACAGGTACATAGGGTAGACAAGTCGAGTGAGGAACATTTTGTTCCGGCTGAACAGCTACGTACGATGAAGTGCAATGTTTGAAAATTCAGAATTTGATGGACAATTCAAAAACTTCAATATCGTTAGGCGATTGTGCATCATGATAAAATTTTTAAAATTTCTTAAAACATCAATTTTGAAATTGAAATGCTACGAATCAAAACTACATCTACCCAATGAGTAATGCCTTCACAATCAGAGAACCATTATTTTAAACGAATAAATGAACAATGTGAACGTATATTTATTAGAATTTTTAATGCAATATTTCATAGCATGCATAGCATGCTTTCATTTTGACCACTGTGATATATAGTTCTTTGCTTCTATTAGAGGTTTTGTGCTCTGAAGTCCCTTAACACTATAGTCTTTAATTTCGATAGAGATGACATCACCATTAGCGAAAAATTGATGTCGTTTTATTCCGAGGATCCTTTGTGTCTGTTTCCTAGAATTGCTGAGGTAGAAAGAGAAAGGACGGTTGTTTTGAGCTCAAAGTGAAACAATGCAAGATTGTCGTCTACTTATTCCCCTGGAGTGAGACCGATGATTTTAACATTGCAAAATGCGGTAGGAAACGGCGATCCCTACGACATTATAATAAAATAAAGCAAGCCGTCTCTTCGTTCTCCGTTTTCTCATGCATGACTCCCTTGCTTGGGTCAGCAAGTCAGTTTTCTAATATTGAAAGATAGTTTTTCCTCAGTAATAATCTCTCATGGATGATATTGATCATCAGATGATATTCATTGATCAGTTAAATGCGTAACTAGGTTAAGTGAATTAGGCTAAGCATTATTGTACCCCTTAGAATAGTGTTGTTGGTGGTAGGATGCCCTAGAAGTCTCTGAACTTATTCGGGCCCACAGGTAGCTACACTCAAATTTTACCATTGTACTAGACTCAAGAAACAATCTAATTCTGTATCGTTTGTGGAAAATAAATTGTTGAACCGGTTTGAAAATTGAAACTTATGAAACACCGGTAATCAAATGAATTATTTTCTAGTATGAATCATATTTTTGTTTTCCCGATGACAAAGTTGATCGTAGAACTCCAGTACGCCGAAGGCATTAAAATTTCGTGCGAGGGCTAATAGAGTTTAACCAATTTCTCATGTCGGCTGAGCGATCAGTTTATTGAACAATAAGTAAATTACTCTAAAATATTGAGGTAATATTGGCTGGCATTGATTCAAACTAAATTTTCTTTATCATTAGAAAATGGTTAAAGCAAATTTTCAATAACCTGAGTACAGCTGCTTACTGAATGTCATTGAGCTTGACGGTGGAAATAAATGTAATGTAAAGGTCTATAGTTTTCTTTAGACTTTATTTGTTGTATGTTAAATCCAAATTGGGATTGACTTCTGAAAAATTGTCTTCTAAGACATGAAAACCAGTGTCTGCACACTGCTAGCAATGATGCTTGCGCCGCCGAAGAGTCTTCCTGTTAATGAATTACTTCCATGTATTACTGCACTAACTTGGATGTAGCAAATTTTGTTTAATCAAACATGAACATTGCCTCCTCGTATGCCGCGTATACTTTCGTGCTATACTTCTCAGTGTTTACGTATGGTATGGATTTGATCTTTTCCATTTGAACCCAGACTGCTTATCCCCCTGAGCAAGCCATGCTTTCTTGTTACCCCAAGTAAATCATTTTTCTTAACCATCTTTTTGTTGGAAAAATGCAAATCGTGCTATCTGGTTCACATATATCAACCGTTTTTCTTGTCCAGTTTCACCAGCCATTCCTTCTTGTCCACTCATGTAAACCACTCTCTCATGTCATTTGTTACCCGAGTTAACCATCCCTGCCAGTCGGGCCACGTGAACAACACAAACTAAGAAGTCTCGCGGCCGCAGATGTGTGGGCGGATAACAGCAGCAGCGCTGGATGTGCGAACCTCACTCGCTCTGCAGGAGGCACCAGCGACATCGGGGTTGCGTGGGGGCTCTTGTGACTTTAATTTATTGCAGATACATTTTTGTTGTAGTAATTTTAATTTTGCTGCAGGCCCGAGTTTGTTGTGCTAACTTTACTTTATTGTAGATCGAGGTTTGTTGTGGCAACTTAATTTACTGTAAATCTAAGTTTGTAGCGCCGACTTTAATTTATTACAGATCTACGTTTGTTGTGGCAACTTTAATTTAGCTGTAGATCTGTGTACGCTGTAGCATGTTTAATTTAGCTGCCAACCTGTGTTTGTAGTGGCAAATTTAATTCAGCTGCCGATCTATATTTGTTATGGTGACTAATTCAACTGCAGACCAATGGGTATATAGTACGACTTTAATTTTTTTTGAGCAATATGTTTTAGTTGAGGTTAATTAAATTTCGTGTCAGACCTGTGTTTGATGTAGCAACTCAAATTAGATGAATGTATATTTTTGTCAGGAAAATTTTAACTTAGCTGCATGCCTGTATTTATTACAGTGATTTTAATTTTGATGAAAATAAGCGTTTGTTAGGACGAATTCGATTTAGAAGCTTCCAAATTTAGAGAAAAACTTTAATTTATGAATTTACCAAGCAACTAAGCTTGTCAAACAGTTGTCATACCGCTCACAGATCCTCGTTAGCAACATGACAACCTATCTTTGGCGAATTATCTCGAACGAAACAGTAACCTTTAACCCTACTAGCAATTCAACCGAGGCTTAACGTGACAATGTTTACTTGGATTGAGTCCCAATGTAAATTGGAAGGCATTTGGAAAACCCACTCCTGACAAATCAGATATATCAACTTCATTGCAACAACTCATCCTAACATTATATTTTTTTTGTGCCTTGTCATGCCACATGACCTCACATCATCACCTACCATCTGACTTGTTCAACACTTTCCTACCTTCTTAAGTTCCTCCTCTCCACAGGACCTGTACTCCTCCCCCCTCCCCCTCCCCTCCTCCCTACCCTCCCTCCAAAATCGGTAGTGAATAATGTAATTTGACATCTTTTTCAACATGATTTGATTTGGATGTCATTTATCAATTCTTTTTTGTCTCTAGAGTACTGGAGATAAAATTTAATTGTGTACAGAGTCGTAAGGATGAGGCTATCTGATATTTTGTGAGCCTTAGGCAACAGGTACTCTTCTCAGGAAACACTACAAGGTGACAAAGTTGATGGAATTATAATAATTTTCACAAGATCGTCATTGTCAGAATATGAGGCCAATGGGAGTAATCATTATTTCTCTGGTAGCTCAAATGTTCCTGAGACATTAGTTTGTTTTAAGTTGTATGGGAGAACAGAAATTTTTCAAAATCTGTTGCACTCAGAAAGATATCGATTTGAGACAACCGTAAGATTTATGGAACAGATTAGAGAAATCCTTTCGTCACTCGAAAATAGTTTAAAAATGATTTGAACGCTCCTGGATAAATATTTACAAAACATCTTAAGAAATGAGCTACTTCGACTACACCTCCGAACTCTATCTTCTCACGAGAAATCGTAGCGAATGAAATCTCACTTGAAAGAAATACCACAATAAGCAGTTTACTATAAATAAAATGAAACACGATGATGAATTCTCCAAATTGATTTTATGATCAGATGATGAATGAGAGAACGAGGTCATTTTCACGCCCAACATGTTTGGAGAAAGATGTGAGTTCCTAACGCGCAACGCTGGATTAGGTCTCTTAGTTAGATACTGTGATTTCATCGTGGTGAAACAAATGCTTAGGTCAGGTAGCGTTTGTGCTTATGCGTTTTGACAAAGTCTCAGGAATGAAAGAATTGCGTAGAATTCCCGAGGAACGATACATTTTTTTCAGCAACCTTGTCATTTTCCAGCTGGATCTAAAAATCACTTTTGGAATATCATGTTATTGAGTGACGTTCCACAGCATTCTCTCGTAAATTAAACCTAATTTAATTTTTTCATTCCTGGAGTGCCAAACAGCACAATATTAAAAAGGTTAATTATTCTGATCCACAGCCTCACGTCATGCTATCTCACGCAGTGTCTCATGCCTCACAGTCTCACATCAGGCCGTCTGGTTATGAGGTCTTCCATGCACAGAGTCGTTGGTTCGATACTTCGCCTTGTGTGCTCAGTGTTTCTTCCTGTTGGGAAAAGGAAAAAATTGTCACTGTTCCCCACGCCACCCTGGTATGGGAAACGGGTGCAGGATAGACCGGAGGCATACGTGATTGCGTCCAGGTATCAATTGAAACCCATTCCTCACATACCAGATGTGTCAACTTCACTGAAATAACTCATCTTTATACGACATTTTTTGTGCCTTGCCATGCCACATGGCCTCACGTCACCCCGTCCCGCACACCACCTGACTTACTCAACCCTTCCCTACCTCCTTCAATTCCTCCTCCTTCAACCCTTCCCCCCTTCATCTTTCCCCCTCCCTCCCCTTCTCCTCCCCGTCCTCCTCCCCCTTCTCCTCCTCCCCCCACCTCCTCCTCCCCCCACCTCCCGTGGTCGCATCGAGCTCTCGTGTCGTCAACGAGACAATGGCGCTCTCTTCGAGCATCTCAGAGCGTGACTTGTGCTGCAGCACATGCGAGACTTGTGAGACTGGGCCAACATGCGTGAGACTTGCGAGATTGGGCCAACATGCGTGAGACTTGCGAGACTGGGCCAACATGCGAGACTTGCGAGACTGGGCCAACATGCGTGAGACTTGCGAGACTGGGCCAACATGCGTGAGACTTGCGAGACTGGGCCAACATGCGAGAGTTGCGAGACTGGGCCAACATGCGTGAGACTGGCGAGACTGAGCCAACATGATAGACCCTCGCGAGATTCTCAAGAGACTAAGACCAGCACATTTCATTTTAATTTCCTCATAAATTATGTCAAAACCTGCTCGAGATTTTTAATATCACGGGATGTTGAACACTGCGATAATTTTCTTTCAAGTTTTCACTAATGACCCTCAACAACAACCACTTACTGCACGACTTTACAAAGCTCAATTCCCGTCGTATCTTCAATTTCCGTTGTATTTTCCAATGAGTCTTTGTACTTGGTTCTTTTTTCTCGGAAGAAAGGGAAATGGCATTCGTTGTAATTGTGGGGCAAATAATTTCCTTTTTGTTTGCATTGTGTCAATGTGTACCTCATAAAACCCAATTATAATTAATTTCATATAAATAAAAAATAAACTATACCTATTAAGGTTTGTCATCCTTCAAATGTAATGGAAATAACACCGACTTAAATTTTCTTCTTGTAATGTGAACATAATCATTTCCCATAAAAACACACCCGCTTTAAGTGAAATAAAAGAAACCCCATTTGTTTACGGCATTCCTATGAAAAATTGAGAGTGATTATTCACGTTAAGGGCAGCTAGCGTCGTTCAAAACAGTTGCTTTTTAACAATAACCAGAGCCAACACTGAGCTATGGCCTCAATCTCACTCTAGTGCCGTCAGTCCGCTAGTGCGCCTTCCGACAATGCTAGTTGTAAGCCTCTTCCCTCTTTCTGCGATAGACCGTTTATAAGTTATGTTTATAAGTTATGTTTATAAGTTATGTTTATAAGTTATGTTTATAAGTTATGTTTATAAGTTATGTTTATAAGTTATGTTTATAAGTTATGTTTATAAGTTTCTCTCGATCCTTTCATCTGGCGGTAGACCTTTAGAAGCCTTAGCCAGTCTTTTTTTGTGATTGAATTTCATAGGTTTTCCATTTGGCAATTGATCCTTACGTAAGTCGTTCCTCTACGGCAAACGGATTGTAAATGCCCTCGCTGCCTCATTTTTCCGGTCACAGACCTCTCTAAGATTCCTCACTTTCTCCAGCGAAAGACATATGCATATAAGCTCCTTTATCATAGTCCAGTAATAAACCCCTGTAAGCTCTCCTTTGTCCGGTAATATGCGTCAAAAAACCTACTTTGTCAGGTAATTAATCCCTGTAAGCCATCTTTCTCCCCCATAGACTCATATAAGCCCTTTTTTCCTGCAATAGACCCCTATGAGCCCCATCCCCCTCCCTCGAAGCGTTCTTTTACCCCTTTCTAACCCCATTCTCCCACCAAACCTCCCCGCCCTCAGCCCCCTAATGCCCTGCACTTGGCAATTACTACCCTAAATGTTGGCCTAACGCGTGCCAGGCGCTCGAGCTTTTTCATAACAGGTCTTTGATGGCGGACTGATGCACGACCGCTGTGATGCCGCTGCTGCTGTGCTGGTGGTGAGGGCTGTCGTAGTGCGGCGGTGCTGTGGTGTGGGGGTGGTGCTGATTTTTGGTGGGGGTATAGCGATAGATTAGCGTGTTGTGTTAGTGGTTGTCGTAGTTTGGTGTGGGCGTGGTGCAGATTTTTGGTGGTGGTATAGCGATAGATTAGCTTGTTGGGTTAGTGGTTGTCGTTGTTTGGTGTGGGCGTGGTGCAGATTTTTGGTGGTGGTATAGCGATAGATTAGAGTGTTGGGTTAGTGGTTGTCGTAGTTTGGTGTGGGTGTGGTGCAGATTTTTGGTGGTGGTTGTAGTATAGCCATCGATGGATTGCTATGCTGCGTTAATGGTTGTCTTAGTTTGTTGTGGTGGTGGAGCAGATTTTTGGTGGTGGTTGCAGTTTAACGATAGATTAGTGTGTTGGGTTAGTGGTTACCGTAGTTGGGTGTGGGGGTGGTGCAGATTTTTGGTGGTGGTTGTAGTATAGTGATCGATGGATTGGTGAGTTGGGTTAATGGTTGTCGTAGCATGGCTTTGTTGTGGTGTGGTGGTGGTCGTCGTCGTAATAGCAACAGTGTGGTGGCTTAGGACGATGGTGATTGTAGAATGATGCGTTGTGGTGAGGGGGTGGTAGTACGTAGAATGACTGCAGCGTTGGTGGTGTTGTGGTTGTCTGAAAGTAGGATCGGATAGTGGGTGATTGCCATTTAGTGGTGCAATGTGGTGGTGGCAGGGTGGTAGGGGTCGTGGTGTACTCGTGGTAGTTCAGCGTCATTTAATTCTTCACACCGAAAAGCCCTCTTTTTATTTTAAAGGTAGTCACAGTCTCTTCTATCTTTTTTTGACTTTGAACCTCATTTTCTTTTCTGAAATGCATTCCTGCGAGGCAGTTATGATGCCAGAGACATCGTGATGATAGAGTGCTATACAGTCGCTACATTAATTGCTGTAATTTGAAAAGAATAAGTTCAAGCATTAAAGGGTGAACACCTGCACACCGTGAAAATTTAAACGTAGCAATTTTCAATGACAGGCAGTTGAGTGAGCAAATTTAATTTTTTCGCCATAATTCAAATTATTTGTAACCTCATTAATTTTTTCTCAATTTTTCAATCTATTCAACACCCATTTCACAGAGTGAAAAAAAAAAATTCTCATTGTGAACGATATCAAACGGCTGACTCTTCTAAAATATTTTATTTAAAAGTATTTCACCCATAGTGGATAAGTAACCCAGAATTAGATAACCAGGTGACTGAAAGGAATTTGTTATATATATGCTAAAATATTAAATGCCGCGAGACTGGGCGAGAAATGCGAGAAAAATTAAAATGCGAGACTTGAAATATTATTATGTAGTCAAATGGTTCAGACGACTTTCAAAGCCCGTGATTCTCTAAATTCAACGTCTGTTAACAAAAATGTTTTAACAGTCATAAATGAGTTCATCGGGGAGGGTAAAAACTGTACCGAGCACACAATCACAATTACAAAATACAAAATTTTTTCCCAGGACGGATTGTCATGTGTTTGTAAAATCCTTTTAATCAAATCTAATATAAAGAATTCTTTCAAAAACATGTCAGATTTGCATCCTGTAACAACCCCATACTAAGAAAATGGCATTCATTCGATGTCAGATTCATTGGTGCAGTGGTACCTCAGGAAAAAAAAAAGCATTTGTCACATCAAAGCAAAAGCACCACCGAGAGAAATTCAGAAAAGGAAGCGTCCTCAATACAAATATAGTGTTAAATGTTCAAGGTATCAGGCACACTAAAGCAACATAACCATTCAGAGAACGAGTCCGGCACACCAATACCACAAACACAAAAAAAGCCCTGTACACCAGCACAACAACGCCACTCAACGACACAAGCACAACAACGCCACTCAACAACGCAAGCACACTACCACCACCACAACACCCAACACTGAAGACAGGTAACGTAGGCTTCACCAGCGTCACATTACCAGAGGACGCCGCTGTCAAGCATGGGACACTAAACGCTTTGCGCTCGTCCCTGATAAATGTCGTCAGCAGCACACTCACAGCACCCCAGCCACAAAACGCACCGTGGCAAATTGATTTCCTGTAACGTGAGGCGTAGCTGCCACGACGAGCGATGCTTCGGGAGCCTAGCGGAGTTACTCGTCGGAATCGCGCTGCGTTTGCGGGAGTCGCTTGAAAGGGGAATGTCCTCATGGAGTGAAATAGAGAGGTATTGAGAATGTGAATAGTTTAGTGTGAGGCAGGTACATAAAGTGAGTATCGCTAATTTAGGGTGAGGCATGGTCAGAGGAAGAATATCGTCAAATATGTGTAATGTAAAAATGCATTGAGAAAATTGCTCATCATGAGTGAGCAGAGCAATGGAAAAAATATTGCTTAGAAAAAAATGTTGCTAGAAAACTAGGGTATACAGAAAATTTCGCTAGAGTTATTAGTGTGGTAGACCTATTCGAAAAAATTCACTAATCAATTTGCATCAATAGGGTGATTGAGAATGAAAAGAGGAATTGATCATGAAATTGATATAAATTAGAATAATGCAGAACATGAATGAGGAATTAAAAATGGGACATTGGTACAAGAATCGACAAGTAGGTCGTCATTATAAAGATATTTTTGATACATTAAGCACGTCTAAAATTCTTTTCTGCTCGATCCACCGTGGACAAATAGTAACGTTTTGAGTGGTGGGTCTACTTTCTTTCAACTATAAAGCTCATGTTTTTATCATCAGCCCAAATTAAGTTTCTACAGCTTACGAAAATGAAAAAAAATTTACTTTCTTTCAACTTTAAATTTTTTTTCATTTTCGTAAGCTGTAGAAACTTAATTTGGGCTGATGATAAAAACATGAGCTTTATACATTGAAGGATGATACTATCGAAAATAATTTTAGATGTCTGGTGAAATGAAACGAGATCACAAAAAGACAAACTACAATCTGGAATATTCTGCAGGATGACGATGCAAATCAGATGCGCGTTTTTGAATTAGGATCTGCGATTTTTGGATCGCTGTACTATGTAAATCTATGAAAGATCTACGAACGTTATAAATTTGCTGGTGAAATAGACACCTCGGGCAGATTTAGAGGAAATTTTTAAAAGATGAAGTTAAGACTATTAAAAGTCATTTTTGTGACAGAAAACGTTATTTGCTCTGTAAAAGTGATGGTAAATTTAACGTTTATAGATTTTAAATTCAGCGAAAAACTTTAAAATTGATGCAAATATTTTTAACTTCATTCATATTTCTCAAATCATATTAACGAACATAACTTTTCCGTAGTTTAATTTTGTAGTCTTCATTTAAGCTGAAAAATAACTCTAGTGAAAAATTTTCTTTCTTTCTGGTTCTCGATTTAATCCTTTAACTGCAGGATTTTGTCCTCATATTACCGTCATCCCAACCACCTTCATTAGACTGGCACTAGCATCAGATTGCCTCCATCAGAATGAGGGAAGAGCTGTAACTCGGAGGTGAAATGCGAAGACGAGATTAGGGACGGAATTTAAGAAGCAATACCAGTTACACTAAGGCTTTTTCGAAAGAGGACCATATGGTCCTTTAAAAATAATTCAATTATCAATAATTGAGCCCCCTCGTTTTTATTCAGAGGCGTCCGTGGCTGAATCACTGAGTGTATTTGAGACGTTTGTGGGTTAAATTTGAGATGAAGTGCAATTTTTCACCAACAAAGCTTCGGTTGCCCACACACACGGCATGATACCTGCGTTCTGCCGCTCATGTCTCGAGAGGGAGCCCATACTTCAGTTGAGGTTATATCTTACTAGTAAGATGAAGAGACAAACCAGTGTTGAAATGTACATTATTCATTGAAAACGTTTGGAATATATGAAATTATGTCTTCAGGGCTGATACATCAAAGACGACTTATTTCCTACGAATTAGCCCGTTGGAAATATTATTTTTATAGCTATTTAAACAGTTGCTGTACTGTAACTGATACAGACCCAGAAGGAGCTTATGCTTTAGTTGGTCAGCAGTTACTGTTACTTGTTTAGGCAATAGTTATAATTTGTTAGTTACTGTAACTCGTTCTGACAGGAGTTGTAATTTGTCAGCAGTTACTGTAACTGATACATACCCAGACGAAGCATCTGATTTGTCAGCAGTTGTTTTCACTGGTTCACAACGAAGTGGCCATTTGTCAGTAGTTACTGTTTATCTCACAAGTTCGGACGGGAATAAGTTGCTGGCAGATCTACAACTGTTACAAACGGAGAGTAAACTCAAGTTTATAGTCTGAAAAAAATTGTAATTGTGACAGCTAGAAGTAGTGCTGAGAACCTTAATTAGACCATCTATGCTGTATAATCACAACTGCGCATGAAATAACATTCCTGGTTTTTCCTCCATAGTTCAAGAAAATCGATTTAAAGAGGAGTGCAAGAGGATCATGTCTACTTATCAAAATCAGAACTATGTTCTACTTTCGGGCTGAGAGTTACTTAACATTCTAATTTGTTTTCTTTATGTGAAGTGGAATAGTATTATGCTTATCCCTAATTATATAAATTTTCACCTTCGTAACTTGGGGCAATCCTGTGTTTCCAAATGTTCGGCTGCAGTTGGTGCGTGCAGTTACTCCTAAATTTGCCAGTTTAGAAACATCGCTGAAACTGTAGCAGAGGCACCGGAAGTCTTGACTTGCAGCGTTTGTAGTCGACGTATGTTTTGATGGGTTTGAAGATAAAAGAACATTACGTTATTTTAGAGGAATTTACCTTTGGTCAGTTGAATTTTAGGATAATGTGACCAAATCCCACGAAGACAAAGTTTCAAATAACTTGAAGTTGAATTAAATCCTCATTGCGCATTTCATTTTAGAATAGTCGACCGAAATTATTCTTAGGCACCGTGGCAGACAAATGTTCTTATTTCAGTCAGATGCATGACACGATTAGCAGTGAAGAGTTAAGGTTCAACTTCAAGCTCTGTGGTATTATGAATTATTAGTTATAAAAAGAAACAGCATAAAATTAATAAATAATGATAAGCATAAATGTCTCCGAACAATGTACATAAACACAGGACTTCTGAAAAAACTATACAAAACAGTTGTACAGCTGTTCTTATCATTATTCCTGTTATTACTGGATGCTATTGCTTTATGTAGAAGCAAAGTAGCATTTAGCTAACTTAACCAAAAGATCATCACAGACATGAAAACAAAAAAAAATTCAATGAAGAAGGAAAAATTCAGGTCATACAAAAAGCTTACGCTTGATTTTTTTGCACAACTAAGGCGATGTAGCCCATTGTCATTCTTTGGTTTTTCGAAATGTTACAATAAATTCTAAAAAAATACAAGTACATGCAAATAATCTTCAGAACCTAATTTTCATGTTATAGCTATACCATTTTCAGGTTTATTTACACAAACGAAATTCAGTTTCACACACGCGGAAAAGCCATTCGCTCCTACGAAATTCATTTCACACTAACGAAAACACAATTTCACACAAGTGAAAAAAGCAATTTCACCGTACGAAATTCAATTTCACTCTAACGAAAATTAAATTTTACACTAACAAAAAATTAACCTCACACAAACAAAAAATTAATTTCACACAAACGAGAAATTAATTTCAAAAGAATCACTGCTACAACTTCTGCAAAGTTTTTTCACCATTCCAGTGAAAATTCATTCTACTATATTGCTCTGAAGATTTTGTCGCATGCAGAAATACCTCTTAATGAAATATAACAAGATATCTGCAAACGACAGAAGAAGAATTTACTAAGTCTTCAATGAAAAGAAATGGAGAGAAATTTGAGTGAACTTTTTTCAGATAAAATAAACAATGCAGAGTGTGGGACGATTTTGACGTTTATGGATCGGTGTGCAAAGCTGTGGCCGAAGTTTAGGTTACTTAACGAGTATTGAACAGGCATCCGTCTTCATTTAAGGTTGGTAAGGTATAGCTTCGTCTCACTGCTTCACAACGATGGGACGAAAGGAAGACGTGTCAGAATGGTTAGTTGAGGAGCTTTTTCCTTTTGTCTCGCTAAGCGAGACCCAAATGATTGAATTCGTTGATGTTTCATGCAACTTTGTTATGCAGGACTAACAACAATGGAAACAATCCAGGGCATACGACAATTCGAGCAAAAATTGAGTTCTGAAAAAATTCTAACCTCTAGGAACCTACCGAACCTACCAAAGTTACACCTACCTACCGTGTCCCGTAACTTTGACCGAATCTCTCGGCATCAAGGGTGAAAAAACTGCAAAATATCAATGATGGTTATTCTCCTGCTGCCTCTGAACAAACTTTTCGTTCGGAACTCGATGCTCTTTATAGACCGTAAAAACAGTTATTCTATAGCTCAAGTAGTCGAACCTATCCTAACCCATCCCTGTCTAACTTATAATATTCTTATTTTATCTACGGTTCTAACCTAACCTATTCCGATATACCTTATCTCTCCGCAACCTAGCGGAACTGTTCCAACCTCTCCTAATCTAACCTAGTATATTCCAACTCACACCCAACCTGACTTTCTAACCTAGCCTAACTCTAGGTTCTCACCTAAACCTAGCTGGTCTCAAACTAACCTATCATATCCTAACCTAACTTACTTAACCAAACGTACCCTAACCTAACCTGGTTTAATCTGACCTAGCCTAATCTAACATAGCCAAACTTATTCTACATGTTCTTTCTGACTGGTTCTATTTTATTCTTTAGCTTCATTTTTAATAATTTGATTTATCCTTACATATTACAAGCTAAGCATGATTTCTTATTTCTCAGAAGAAAGTTAACTCGGTAACGACGATTAATCGTAACTCCGAGTATGATGCCGCTCGAAGCTTAAAGGGTGTTGTGCGGATCCGACGGACGGACGCAAACACTCAACAGGAAAACGAAATACAAGCTGAACTACTTTGAAAGAAGGCGGACAAAAAGTGTAAGTTTTTATTTCGTATTAATGAAGGGCTAAAGTTATCTCTAATGTGATAAGGAAAGTTGAATTTTATCTATTTCATTACCAGAAACAGGGTGTTGAATTTTCCCATTTGTATTACTGAAGTAGGATATTGAATTTCCCTCGAACGTTTTTGAACTCTATTGTGGATGTACAATATGACAACCAAACGGTATACAAGCAAGATTATTAAAGCTTCATACGTATGTAGCTAAATTTATAAGAAAAGAGTTTGTCATTTATTGAACTTTTAACAAACCTTACAACACAAAAATTCCAACAGACTCACTCTTCGGTCTCTGAGTTACCCAAAAATTGGTCAATGCCTGCAAATTGTAAGCGACATTATAAGAACGTGGATGTGTAGCGTTGCTGCTCGACACAAGTGGGAACACTTCCCCTCAGCACATGTAGTTCTTCCCCACCATCTCGGGTTCTGCTCAGCCAAGCAGGCATCCTCAGGTCGCGAGGCCTTGGGTATGGGGAGGAAGTAGGTCCGCTCTCAAGGTCTTCCCCCAATCCTCAACTCTTCTGAAATAACGCCTTCTTAGTTCGTGGTAAAATATAGTTCTAGTGATGAACCAAAAACGAAATTGATTACGTAATTTGGAAAATTTATTCCCACAACCAAAAAGTCGGAATTCTTGCGATTGGAGATATGTGTAATTGAATACGGTAATTGAAAATACGGTAATTGAATCATTGAAATGTTAATTAAAAAGAGTTCACGCTAATTCTTCAAAGTACGGTAATTGAAGAGTTATTGAAGTGTTAATTAAAAAGAGCGCACTCATTGATTGATATATTTGTTTCTCAAAATAAATTTACAAGCATACGGATCTTGCAAGCAGTAAAAACAGTTGAATTTAAAATGCTTTCGAATGAATAACGAGACTCTATTTGATTCTCTATTTATGCATATCTACTGACGTTAGACTCGTTCTCGAACTAGAATAAAGTTTTTAAAATTTATAATGTAATATATGCATTTAATTACATAACAAGTTTCTCAACAAAAGTGAGCACTGAAATTAAAATTGAAAAAAATGAATTGTCCGCAACGTCATTAATCTAATGATATTAATAAACTTAAATTTCTTGCATCATGAAATCAGTTCAAGATTTCAAATCTTGTATTAAATACTTGCCAATGATTAAGAAATGGATACGACCCAACAAAGCCAGTACAGAAAACTATTATGACTTATTATGCATTTTATGTCACCCCTGGCACTAAACGCAGCCTCCAAGTACATTAGCCACACTTGTTGAGATGATGTTCTTTTCCCTGATAAATAGAATAATTCAGCTCACGGTGACTAAAAACTGGGTAGCACTGGCAGCGTGAATGCAATGTCCGCAAACTTTCAACAGTAAAGCAAAAATTTAAAATTTGAACTGAGTTTTCGAACAGCTACAAAGCCATCAATTACCATTGCAATGACTAAATTAGTTTAAATATCAAAGCAATGTCCGGCCCTTAACAATTGTAATATTGATAATTTTTGAAAATTTCGAAGAAATACTATGGCTCAACAATTACAATGACGGTTCAATTTTAAGAAATTTCAAAGCCATATTCTGACCCTTAACAACTATAGCTATGTAGTCATAACAACAGTTATTTTCTGGAACATAGAGGAACAACTATAATAATAACTAACTCAAATCAATTTCAAAGCTAACTCCACAACCAAAACAGTGACTAAATTCTAATAAATTTCAAAGCCCTATTCTCGCCCATAACAACCATAATAATGACTAAATTCAAGTCAATTTCAAAGCTATAATCCGTGGCGTTGATCAGCGGTTGGGAGGCGTTCGCTAGGTGTCATAGCTGAGAGCCTCACAGTCCCGCTATCGGACCATCAGAAGCGGGAGTGAGGAAGCAGCCAAGTTTTTGCTCACGTTCACACTTTAGCGTCAGGAGCGAGATGCGGGCCTGCTAACCGCAGCCAAACATCTGTTAGGAAGCGACTCAATTTGTTCTGAGAGGCATGCCTCGCTGCGCCTCAACGACCTCCCCTCACGCCTGGGACACGGAAGTGAGGCCGCAGGACCGATATTTGAAATATTCTTGCGCTCTTGATGGCGAGGACTGAAATATTTTGACAACTGTTCGTACCTAAATCTGAAATATTTTTAGGGTGTTGCTGTGTATGAAAGGAAATTTCATTTCATGGTTGCTAATGTGTATAACTGAAACATTTCTAAGACTGTTTACGTGAATAAGTGAAATTTTCCAGGGCTATTCCGGTCTACGACTTCAATATTTCTATGGGTGTTAATGTTAAGCAGGGAAATAGTTATAAGGCTGTTAATATTGAATACTGAAATATTTATAGAGTTGTTCATGTTAAGCATTGATATATTTCTAGGGCTGTTGATTCGTATGACTGAAATTTTTTAATGGCTCTTCGAGTCTTCATGTTCACGTCTGAAACATTTCTCGGGCTGTTTAAGGATAGAATTGAAATATTTATACAGTAATTATGTCTAGAACAGGGACATTTTTCGTTCTCTCTATGTGTAGGACTGAAATATTTCTAGGATGCTGAGCAATTGCCTCCACAATTTAGACACTATGCGGCGGGTTTCGGTTGACTTACACGTTTATCGTTACATCATCTATGAGGAACATTTTATAAAAGTTTTACAGTTCGAGGAGAATTCTTGGTATCATTTGATGCTCAAAGTTTATGTAGATTTCGTAAAAATTGAGTGACGCCAACTATAATATTCAAGTTCTGTCAACAAGACATGTACCATAATGCTCGTGTTAAGTGTGCGTAGCGTTCGATTTGTGTTTACTGTTTTATACAGAATTGTTTGTAGCTAGGATACGTATATCGTACGCTTCATGCCTACCGTATGAGTTAAGAGCACGGTAAAGGAAACAAGTAGGTTCAAACCAGTCTTTTTTTCGTCGACTGTGTGGGTGTGCTGACGTCACGGCAACGAACCAATAGCAGCGCTCATATTACTTCTGGTAGCACTGCTACTCTCAAATCCGTCTCCACTATTGGCCTAACGACACTGCGGTTTGGTGACGTCATAAAGTTAGTTTGAAATAAAGCCTTTCTATTGGCTACCCGAACAAGAAGAAGTGTAATTTCCCCATAGAAATGACCCTACCTTCTTTAATCTACCGTGGTTAAGAGTGTGTTTGTCTATTTTGGCACGAGTGTTCTATTTTCGGTACGAGTGTTCAATTATGAATACTAAATTTAGCGTAGGCGGTGAATTTCATTTCATTTTATTTGCAAACCCATTCATCAAATCGAACTTTCGAGTGAATAATTTTAGTAGTGGGAAATTTAAAAGAATATCGGTTCATACCGTTAGTAGTCTTTAAGAAAACTACTATTTCAAAGGAATTAAAACAGTAAATCAAGAACTGAATCAAGCTAAATACTTTTCATAGATTTCTCTGCCTTCACTGAGATGGTACTGGAAGAAGTATGAGGCACGGCAAATCCAGGGAAAGAGGTGCTTTTGACTTCGCTTGACTCTTCGACTGCGACGTGAGCCACCGGTGGTCACTGTGAGAGTTTTGATTATGCTGCTGACCGACCTGTAGACAGAAACTAAATTTTCATCAATACTTGATCAGAACGAAATGAAGGAACAATCCAGTTAACGTTTGCCATTTTCAACAATGCTTACCACAATTGAACTTAAATTTGAGTTGAATATCTAACTTAAGCTTTACCTGCCGCAGTCAATGAGTTAATACTAGTTTCCAATACTAGTTATAATCCTGAAAAACCCTAGTTTTACTCTGATTAGTTTTTTATGCATCATTTTTCCTGTGCCCTCCTGAGTGCAGAGCAAAATCGGCACGAAATAGCATGCGTGACACAGCACGTACTATGTAAGAGTGTTTCAAAAGGGGTAAGCTCCAGCAGTCGTGGACTCGCTGGTTCTAAATAAGCGCTCAGTTGTTCGGGACTATGCAAATTTTGAATACCATCAAATTAATTTATAAAGCGCAGCCGATTTTAAATTTATGTGCATGCTAGCAATGATTGTATTAATTAGGAACGATGATTGCGAAAAATTGCTGTTTTTAATTTCATTCACCTCCTACTGAAAAAAATTTGGGGCATGAAAAAATTTTCTGAGCAATGGTTATTTGGATACAAACAAATGCGACTAGATACGCGCAACGTTTTACATGAAGATGTAAGTGACAATGATAATTAAACTACCAATATCAGTATGACAGCAACGGGACAGTAATTTTACCGCGTTCATTAAGGGACAATTTATCACAATTTTATCACAATTCTCAGCATGTTCAAGTTAAAACAGCAGTCGATTTTTTGTTCAGAACATGAAGTTCTTTTGTGTTTACTAATTTTTTTACCGCGTAACTGACGAATTTTGTGTTTGATTGATTACTTTCGAAGTTATTTTTCGAATTCTAAATGCAGGAAACGCATTGTATAAGTGACGGGACTTGAAATATTATTTAGAAGTTGCCGCACAGATGTTAAAACTTTCAATTAGATAATCTCTGTGTAAGCAGCATCCATATTTATTCACTAATGCACGCGCAAATCAAAGCATACAAAATGGGCTAAAAACGACGATATCAATCCAAATTTCTTCTTGCATCTTGGTTCTTAAAAATAATTGCTAAAATAAACGAGTACTTAAGTAAATGGAATGTACATCGTGTCTTAAATCCATTGCCAACATTCGTTTCTCAACGGACGCATGCTTCTTATAACAGTCAACGGAACTTACACTCCAAATTATGTATGCAGCTCAGGTCCATACCGTTGGAAGTCATGGTATTGAACTACGGCTTCTTAAACTTTCTAGATTATTGATTTCGTAACACATCGAACTAAGTTTGGGAAATCTATGACTTCAAATAATTTCAGTTGACCAAAATCGTACTTGTGTTTGTTTGATTTTGATTAAAGAGATTGGACACGAGGAGTGTATCATACACAGATCGGGAATTGAATTAATAAAATACTTCAAACGGAAAAAATGCGTTCCAGTAAAGTCAGTGCTCTTTCATAAGGGCTGGTAATTTAAAAAAATAAGGCAGGGGACATACATTCCAGAATGAGGACATATTTTTCAAAAAATTATCAGATATTACAATAGCATGATCTGTCGTATGGATCAAAAACTTCATAGAAAACAAGTTCTATCGCTAGATTTCAGAGATATGCAGAATCTCACCTTACACCTTCCATACAAATAAAAAAAACTATTGCAGAATGCGGAAATCAGCCGAGAGGATCGAACAAACATTTTTGGTTTAATCTACCTGGTATTCTATCATTAATATTATATTAGTTACTTCAAGTCTCCCTAGTCACATCAAAGTCGAATTCAAAAGAACGACGAGAATGGACCATTTAGGGCGAAATGTTGAACACAGCGAATCTATGCACAAGCTGTGTTCCCACACAAGAGATCCTTAACATAAAAGCAGCAAGTTAGGAATAAAGAGACAGAAAAGGCAAAAAAGCGATAGAGAAGAAGGCGTGAAAATTGAAGCAGCTGAGTGGGCAATAGAGATGGATGTCGCGAAGGTCCTACACTTCAGCAAAAATGACTTTACGATATCGCACGTGACACTCTGTTTTGATGTGCATACTAGGTGATTTTTAAACATGGGGCCTAAATTGACATTTAATATTTAATAACTCCTGAATTAATGAATGAATCTGAAAAGTAAAGTTATGATGAAATCCTGAAAAACACTAGCTTAACTCTGGTTAGTTTTTAATATAATATTTTTCCCGTGCCCTCATGAGTGCGGAGAAAAATCAGCACGATTACGCAGGCTGTTCATTACAGCGCTGGTGAGATCAGAATCAATTCACTGGATTTCATTCTCAATGGATGCCTTGAGCTGGTGTAAATTTGTTGGTTTTTCACGGTACACTCTTTCTTTTAAAGTATCCCCAAAGGGAAAAATTCAAGGGTGATAGGGCGAGAGGAAAAATGATATCCCAAAATGAAGATGAGTTGTTCTTTTGTCCAGCACGTCATTTTTGGGGCAACGCTAAAATCGAATGCATTTTTGAACTGAATATGGCTTCTATGCCAGACTGTATATCTTGGTTACAAACATATTCAATAAAACTAGTATTTCTCAGGGTCTCATAAATACTTTGTTTTTGTAGTCCATTTAATATTAAAGGAGTTATTAAATATTCATTTAGACACTATATATATCTATGAATGACCCTGTATTCGATGATATTGGTATTCATACGAATGACTTAGTATCATTTGGCGTTAGTACATGGATTATTGAAAAACCTAATGTGATTTGAATGCGAAGATAGGAATGTGTTCCTAAAGATTGTTAAAACTTTGCTATTGTGCTCCCGGCCCCAATAAAATAAAAAAAAATTTCTTAGAGCTTCATCATATGCGTAAAAAAAACTGCTTCTAAACAACATGGTTTAATATTCATATATATTTTTGAAATTAGATTCCTTCAACTTTCATAGGAGCATAACATCAAAATGAGCTTCAGTCAAAGCATACAAATACAAAAATAGAAGCTCACAGTTATTTTTTGGTTTTCAGCTTAATAGGTAGAAGTATAGATGGTCAGACCGGCCCAGAAAGCGAGCACGTGTGCGAGCCAAAAAACAATCAAACAAGCAGTAAGCTGCGAATTGTTACTCAATGTGTCCTACAAAAACAAGAGCTCTCCTTTTAGAAACCCATAATTCACCAACTGTACTGCCTTGATTTTTCTTCATCTAGAGCGATACCTACGTGACTAAATTTATGAACTGTATCACGAATAATTCTTTGCAGAATTTTCGAATCTTTTTTTGACCAGCTGGTAAGTTCTTGTTCCAATAATGAAATCAATTCAATATCAACNAAAAACAATCAAACAAGCAGTAAGCTGCGAATTGTTACTCAATGTGTCCTACAAAAACAAGAGCTCTCCTTTTAGAAACCCATAATTCACCAACTGTACTGCCTTGATTTTTCTTCATCTAGCGCGATACCTACGTGACTAAATTTATGAACTGTATCACGAATAATTCTTTGCAGAATTTTCGAATCTTTTTTTGACCAGCTGGTAAGTTCTTGTTCCAATAATGAAATCAATTCAATATCAACACTCATTGAAGCTTTGTGTGCTGCCGTCTTAGGATTAAATGTGTTCGGTATTTAAGACTCATGATAAAATAATAATGGTGATACTAAAAAGTTGTTGTTTAAAGTGGGCATTTTAATCCCACAAAGGTAGTGTTTGTATTAAAAAAGATATGACACCTTTCCTGGACTTCGAATTGTAGTAACTTAACTAATAACAATATATTTCCAATAGGTCGATTCTTATGGAATCTCAAGCGTAAGATAAAGCATAAACGAACTTTTTAATTATTTTTCATGCAAACGCTTCGAAATATTACAATTCCATTTTCCGCGCTGAAACATAAAAAAGGTCAAACTTAGAAAAAACAGAAAAAATCAGTTGAATAAGCAAACAGACATCTGCAAAAACCTAGATCCTAATCATCATTCAACAGCAGGAGAACTGACACGTACTCTCTTTGCCTTACTTACACACCTTTACACAAACACATTCAATCATTCATTTACACATGTGAACCTCACATACATAGACGTGCGCAAACACACACACACACACAGAAATATGTCAGTAGGTTGAAGCAATGTTAAGTTTGACTGCACTCGAATCTTTATTTAGACAAATTTAGGCTTATGGACGGGTATGAATTAAGATTCTAAAATACGATCTTGTTTGCTATTTGTGGTACACTGAGTTCAGAAATTATTTAATTTGGAAAAAATGATTGAATTGCTGACAACGATCTCGAATTTTGCTAAATGTGATGGAGACGAAAGTATGCAACGAGATTTATGAAAAATTCCTGGATGTTGGCTGTGTCTAATAAATTGTTGGGGTTTGGTACGTCCAACATAAGCCTGCATGCAGCAGTCACTCTTGTAGAAATAGACACCGCCACTCCACAGGCACTACTCCAGTCGTTCTTGCCGCCTAAAAAATGACCAGATTTTAAAACTATTTTTAAAAAACACTATGACGTCAACTGAAGTAAAAAAACCCTACTGACCAAAGATATGACTTACCTTTTTAATTCTGAGTTCAAATAACCCAAAAAAGGTAGTTTTACGGACATAGTCCGCTTTGCTACGTGCAAGGTGACAGGAGAGTGACAGTATTTTTTATCTAGAAATTTTCGAATGCAATTGTCAATGATAAATTTAGGATACTTATTATTGCTCAATTAATTCCTAATAAATTCAATTTCACGGGGGAATATTTCAAAAGTACTAGACATGCGATATGCACGATGAAGTAAAGTTTTTATGCGAGATATGACATATCCATTATATTTATACACCTGAAATAGTTCGTACCAAGACCAGCTGGTGTTGGCTTCTGGTATATAGACCCTCTGTCTATTTACTCTGTCTATTAACTCTGTCTATATACTCTGTGTATAGATCCTCTGTCTTTGTTTATAATGAGCCTGGAGTTAGACTTTTTCACTAGAACATCTAAGGATTGAATTTATCCATATTGTTCTATTTCAAAAATAAATTTAGTATTAGGATGAGATGCGTTGATATATTTGTGAAAAGAATGGAATGGAAAAGAAAGAATGGAATTTATCCATATTGTTCTGTTTCAATAATAAATTTAGTATTAGGATGAGATGCGTTGATATATTTGTGAAAACCATAGTAACTTCATGTTCAGAGCAAAATAAAACAAGCGTACCAATCAGATATTCAAGATAAAATAAGGGCTTAAATGCTGCAGGGCATTCGGTCAGAAAATTCTTCACTAAGTGAGCCAGAAACGAGTTTGCTAAGAGGCAGAAAGGCTTGAACCCATTGCAGGACCGTCGATATGTTAGTGATTTTTCTCTTCGAATACAAAAAATGAATCTTTAAATGCGATGTCTAGCAAGCTTTTGTATTGAGCCCCGTCAACTATAACTACAGATGAACAATTTTTTACGTTGTTAACAGTTGATAACTCGAGTACAAAGTCATATGATTTTTCTACTGAAAATTAATTATTACAAAACGGTATTGGCAACGGCACTAAATTTCCACAAAGTTTAGAATAACATTATGGGTATTGCAGGCAGATAAAATGGGTCTCATCGGTACATCTGGTTCATGAATTTTAGGTAATCTATAGAAAATAACAAGTCGAGAACCCACCGAACGGTACGACGTGTATAATTTGTCGGTTAAAATTCCCAGCTCTCTGTCTTGTTCAAGCCTATAATTGATTGTATTCTCTAGTCTGGGTATCAGCATTATTTTAGTCGACGATTTCTTGACGAAATATTTCTCGATTGGTAAGAATGGATTTCATTTTCGAAACATAGTTTATTGAGTATTACACCATAACTACACAATTAACAATAACAATTATCAAACTCTTCTATTGTGTTCCCAACATTCAATAATATTATTGAATAGAGAAACAACTATCTCTTTACGAGTGATCGCATTACATATTTCTAAAGAGATATTTCGGGTATTAAATGGACGATCGGTTTCGGGGAGATAGCAAATAGTGTTATTGAAGCATGGAGCATTATGGTAGAATACCTAAGAAGTTTGATGGGTAGCAGCTGACCGTATCATAAATCGAGTTCAAGGCTAAGTTTTGTAAAGATGGAAGATGAATTTAATCGCGCAATTATTAGCTATTTATTTGCATAGTTCCTTACAATGCACTACGCCAAGTAACTTGTTGCTCCTGCTCCAGCCTTTAAGTATTGGCAGTAGTGAAACTTATTAAACCTTCAATTACAGGGTGATTGTAAAGGTACTATTTCAATGACACCATTGGCAAATATCACTTCTTTGTAAATAATGTGAAACACTGCCAACAACACAAGAATACTGACTCTCTGTGCTCGTCTGCTTGAACGGACGTCAAACAGATAGGGGCAGATTTTACCCACGCGTTTAAAAAGTTATTTCCCTCTAGGGTAGATATCAAA
>JACJUY010003302.1:71599-88669 GCA_014220935.1 Platorchestia sp. MABIK | reverse complement strand
ATCTTTCAAAATTTTGTCGTCATTATCCATGCTGATAAATTAAGGTAAACTCGTGGTGCAACTATGCGAACACTGCTAACTCTAATTTCCATCTGTTCTGTCATCCATTCTCTTTCTGTGTATTTCCATCTTTAATTTCTTTTCCATTCTTCGACTTTTGAGGTTGAAATTCCTCTATCGGTTACGAGAGGCCGAAAGGCCCAGCCTCGTATCGTAACACTATGTTCGCATGCTCATATATCAATGTGCCCATAAATGAAAGGGTTTTCAACAATGCGTCACTAGGATTATGTTTTCTTAGTTACTTGTATTTATTTGCATAGTTAAAATCACATTTACGCATAGAATGGAACGCATTTTTTTTTGCTTTTTCTCCCAATCATTTTTGTTTTGACATGTGACATGGGTATTACGATGCCCATGTGTACGTAACAACTATGGATTAATGTTAAGATATTTTAAAAACCAATGTTGTAAACATTATATATTTAAACTTTACGGAAATAAACTGTTTTTCTTTCCTTTCTTTTCTCTAAACATCCCTACATTGAGAACCCACCTTTAAACATCCGTATACCGTATACTGAGAAACCCACTCATACAAAGTGGTACAAAGTGGATCGCGGTAAATTGCTGAATTGGGAATGAAAAAAAATAATGAACACTTAGAACCTAACATTGTCAAATCAACAATTTACCGCGCTCCACTCCGTATAACTCCTAAACAGCGTAATCGTACAAAAAGAAATGCTCTAAAGTCGGGTATACCCAAACAGCGAAGGTGCTCACTTATAATGCCGCCATCTATTGATTGCCGAGGAATTAACAGCTTCTCGTAATGGCGAAGGCCATTTAATTAAATTAACAAATTCGCTATCTTATACCATTGTTTTCTATAGTATGGATATGTACGTTTTAAATGACAATCATCCTATTACCTCGCTTGTTCACTTTAAAATAAGACCTTGTCCAATCACGGGAATTTAATACATTATTATTACTTATTAGTTCTTATGTTTTTCCTTGAAGTTTTCCCAATATTGTACAACGATTTAAAAATTCAGATAATTTAAAAATTATTTTTTCAGTTGTAGGTCAATCAACCAACCGTAGAAAATTGAAAGAAAATGCATTATTTGAGGGCAAAGAGCGTGTGCGTCCTTCAACACGAAGCAGCGACCTAACCATTTTTAGATCTTTTCTAGAAAAGCCCCGCCACTAATGCAACACATAAGTTCACCCACTTGTAACTTTCGAAATAATGCACCTACCGACTTCAAATTACTCTCAAACGAAAGATTAAAATATCCTTTTATTTGAGAGTAATTTGAAGTCGATAGGTGCACTATTTCGAAAGTTACAAGTGGATGAACTTATGTGTTTCATTAGTGGCGGGACAAATCTGGAAAAGATTCAAAAATAGTTAGTTCGCTGCTTAGGAGTTACACTGCACTGAACAGCCGTACATTGAGAATCCCGAGTATTTAAAGATGCCGCACTTAAGGAGGGCACCCTGCATTTGTCTCCTCACCACACACAACTTCAGTGTGCTGCTGGTCGCGAACACGGCGACATCTGGTGGCAACTCACCGAGTTACCCACCGCAGGAATCGTCATCGTCACGACATGTTTCTCCGTCACGTGAGGTGCACGGTTACATTCAACCGAAGAAAGAAAAAAAAAAACAGTTTATTTCCAATGTAGATGATACAGAAACATCATCGGTTTTCAAAATTTCTTAACGTAAAAATCCCTACTTGATATACACGAATGGGTTTCGTAATAAAGGATTAAGGATGTTTTATTTCAATCAAGCTTGATACATATCATCTTGTACACTGGTTTTAAAATGCCTTATAACTAACACCAGGACGCAATGACGGTTACCCCCGGTCAAGCCGGTACTCATTTCCAACACCTGGGTAGAGTGGGGAATTGTGGCTGAGTTCCCCTTTTCCCAACGGGGAGAAACACCGGGCGGCACTACCGGGATTCGAACTGCCGACTCTTCCCGTGAAGAGCGCGCTCTCTCAACCACTCGGCACGCCCGTGTCAGTAGTCAAAACAGAGGATTGAGGGAATAGTTGAAGTCGCAGGTGGCAGCTTACTGTGCGTTGCACTCGACCCGGCCATCCGTGATGGAATTACTCGGAAAAGGGAAGAGGAAGGTAAAATCTAGCCGCCAACTCTACTGATGGTCCGTGCAACTCGTGTCATGCTTGTATGATGATAAACGAACTAGTTTTTTAAGTCACTCGATGCTCAAATATGCAAGCGTCCAACACAGTTGATGCCAAAATTGGCCGGTGTGCAATTTAGCTGTTGTGCGAATTCAGGCTTGTGCAACACAGCTTTTGTCCAAATTATTCAATGTCCAACGCAGTGGATTCTCAAAATTAGTTTTCTGCAACGATGTTAATGACAGATCTCGTAGGCAAAGACAATTGAACGTGAAGAACGCTAGTTCGATAAAGGTTTACTCAATAAGTCCAATGTGTGGACGATGAAAAGCTTGTAGGTACATCAGCGCAAAAACGGTAGAAGTGTTTCAGGCCTTATTAAGGCATTTGAGGGTACGAGACCAAGTACCTGCGGCATGCCAGGAGGCTACACTTCACATTCTGAGTGTAATTTCGAGAATCAAGACGCGTGGTACTTAACACCTTGACAGCAACATGCGCCACCGGTGGCCACGGAGGGAAATTTTATAACCTACTGACCAACCGGTAGTCACAAACTCAATTATCATTAACTCATAATTAAAGCAAAAAGGGGATACGATCTCGTTTTTATTTGTTATTTTCAAAATTACTTACTAAAATTGACTTTAAATTTAAGTTGAATGTTGAACATCAGTTGCACCAATTGCGGTCAAAGCAGAAAAAAACTCTTAGAAAAGAGGGATGTCTAGCTCTCTGCTATGAATATGTAGCCAGCCACCATCCCTCTAATGTTTCAACTTTCCAAAATTTGGAGTTTGTACTCGCTGTGCTTTTTTCTTTTTGTTTCTTGTTAAAAAGTCACGATTATATTTTTAGCCAATTTTGAATGGGTTTTGCTGCCACTGAAATAGATTCTTAAATTAATAACTAAATGTTTTCTTCCATAAGTAATGATGACAGCTGCTGAAGTTATATATCACTAGTGCAATGCCTGTTAATATTCGGTCAAACAATATTTATGGTTTTTGAGAGAAAAACCGATCTAATTGTTCAGCATCGATCTGAAGAATTTCATTCCTTCTTTCTTAAGTTTTTAAATTATCTCGTTCCACTCGATGATGTTGAGCGTCATGCCGAAGAATTTCCTCGCTTCTTTCATGTGTTTAAGCTCTCTCTAGCTACTCGGTGTTGCTCTGCATTATTCCGTAGAACTTCCAAACGCCGTTCAAGGATCAATTTAGCTCTAGCTTCTCGTTGGCGAGCAGCATTGCTTCGTCTTGCCATTTCGCGTTGTTCATCCGATCGTCTTCGGCGTTTTTCTTGCTGTCGAAGTCTTGCTGCTTCTCTCTTACGGTTGGACACATTTCTATCCATGGTGGCCTCTTTTTGCCGGATTTTATACTGAAATGTCGTCTATTATCTCTTCGAAGCTTTTCAAGAAAATCACAATTTCGAAAACAATAACTCAAGTTCCAAAATCTTGGGCCTTATACTAAGTGGTAGCCAGGTTACTGGTCAAACGAATTTAAAACATTTTTTTTCGCATTTTCAATTAAAAATATCAAAGCTACATGATGAATTTCAACAGAGAAAGCTCCAAAGAAAATTTAAATTTGTAAAAATAAGCTGATTGCGTATTCTGGATATCATAATGAAAGTGAAATGAAATTGAATCGCCACAGAAAAATAATGAAACAGAATAATTTTTTGTATTTCTCAAGTTTTATCCTTGTTGCTATCAAAGCTATCGATTAAAAAAGAGGGTCACACGGACGGACAGACGGACGGACGCGGCCCTTATTATTATAGTGATTTATCTATTTCCATTCTGATGGCCCGTAAAGAGACTCTTTACCGTTCATTCGAGAATATAAGTACGAAATAAGCTGCACGCAGCTGTTGAAATTCAAATTTGACGGCGGGCGAATGGAAAAATTCTTTCAAGATAGCTAATTAAGGTTTTCTTATTGTTTTTGATTATTTTATTGACCAGTCTGTTGATTCTTGTGTATTGTTGACTCGAGATACCATGCGGGGAAAAAACCTTTGCTTATTGTATTGGTTGATATGTAGAGGATAGGTTACGAAACGCATAGGTCGAGTTTTGCACTTCGTACGAGGAGTTCCTGGGTTCAATTCTCCACTCCTGCACTGTACATTTTCTGGAGCAAGCGGCTCCTCGGTTGATGATGAAAACGGAAAAGGCGGGTAACCGCAGACACAGAGCGATGAGCAATGTTTTTGCATTTACTCCAATTACTTCACTGGACTGGGAGATAATCTCATAGGGTACGTTAGTACGCAAAATCCGTTCAAAATTGACTAAAAATATAACGTGACCATTGTTACAACGAACTAAAAGAAAAACGCAAAGAGGGTTCCAACTCTAAATTTTTGAAAGTTGAAATATTAGCGGGATTGTGGCTAGATTTCCAGAATACAGTGCTAGATTTTCCTCCGTTCAAGGAGCTTTTATATACTGCGCGTCTTGATTCTCGAAATCGCCCGCTGGAAGACCGTAGGTTTTCTTCTCCTGGCATGCTGCAGTTACTCTAGTTCGTCCCCTCAAATACGTCAATAAAGCCCCAAACACTTTTATTGTTTTTGTGCTGATGTACCTACAAGCTTTACATCGTCCACACATTGGACTTTGAAGCAAACCTTGTTCGAATTAGCGTTCTTCTCGTTCAATTGTCCTTAACAACGAGATCTGTCATTAACCACTTAGCAGAAGTCTAAATTTGGGCAATAACTTAGTCGGACACCGGCTGATTGTTTTTGCGCTAATGTATCTACAAGCTTTTCATCGCCCACACTTTGGACTCATTGAGCAGTTAGTCTATAGCTTTTGCGATGGATGATTCATGTTTATTGCATTGAAGAATACCTTTTACGTACGTCGTTTTATGGAAGGTGCATTTAAACTTCCAGCCATCTTTTAACACTTTGACCGCAATTAGTTAAACTGAAGTTCAATATTCAACTCAAATTTAAAGTCAATTCTAGTAACCAATTTTGAAAACAACAAACACTAACTGGGTCGTGCCTTCATTTAGCTTTCACTAAGCATTCATAAAAATTAAGCTTGTGACTACTGGTCGGTCAGCAGCATTATGAAAATCCCCTCCGTGTACCACCGGTGGCGCACGTTGCAGTTAGGGTGTTAAGCTCAGAGCTCACTAAAGAGGTCTTTCACCTCCATTGGACTGATTAGTATTTTCGTGTTGGGCTCCTGTGTGAGAAACTATCCTGACTCAACTGTGAGAAAATCTCGCAGTCCAGTGAAGTAATTTAAGTAGATGCCAGCTCCTTGAGTAGGAGAGTCTCTCTATGTTGTCGGTAAGCCACCTCATTTATATTTAACAACACTCCAATCTTAGAATAAGAGAGAAAACTTTGCAGCTGTAATCGAAAACGCAATTTTAAGACAGCGAAAGATTTTTACGTTTGTGCAACAATGATGTTCAATCGATAATGATGTTTAAACATGTCATCAATNTGTTTTTGCGCTAATGTATCTACAAGCTTTTCATCGCCCACACTTTGGACTCATTGAGCAGTTAGTCCATAGCTTTTGCGATGGATGATTCATGTTTATTGCATTGAAGAATATCTTTTACGTACGTCGTTTTATTGAAGGTGCATTTAAACTTCCAGCCATCTTTTAACACTTTGACCGCAATTAGTTAAACTGAAGTTCAATATTCAACTCAAATTTAAAGTCAATTCTAGTAACCAATTTTGAAAATAACAAGCTCTAACTGGGTCGTGCCTTCATTTAGCTTTCACTAAGCATTCATAAAAATTAAGTTTGTGACTACTGGTCGGTCAGCAGCATTATGAAAATCCCCCCTGTGGCCACCGGTGGCGCACGTTGCAGTTAGGGTGTTTAAGCTCAGAGCTCACTAAAGAGGTCCTTCACCTGCAGTGGACTGATTAGTATTTACGTGTTGGGCTTCTGCGTGAGAAACTATCCTGACTCAACTGTGAGAAAATCTCCCAGCCCAGTGAAGTAATTTATGTAGATGCCAGCTCCTTGAGTAGGAGAGTCTCTCTTTGTTGTCGGTATTTATTTATATTTAACAACACTCCCATCTTAGAACAAGAGAGAAAACTTTGCAGCTGTAATCGAAAACGCAATTTTAAGACAGCGAAAGATTTTTACGTTTGTGCAACAATGATGTTCAATCGATAATGATGTTTAAACATGTCATCAATTCGGTGTTTAATCGATAATGATGTTCAGAGAAAACCATCCCAGCTGTATTCGAAATTGTAATTTTAAGACAGCGAATAATTAAGATGTTGATCAATAACGATGGTGAATTATTTATAGTGTTTAAACGTATGATCAATTACGGTGTTTCATCGATAACGATGTTTAATGAAAATCTAATGAGTCCCTTGCTCTGGTACTGGACGAAACGTCAAACTTATTTCTGTCTCAATTTCATTATCAATTTCACATAAGAGCTTAGAGTACATGTCATTATGTTGGAACTTTCGTTTTGACATGTTGACTGCGATTGCGCGGATAGAAAGGTTGATTTGATTAGGTTGTAGGAAATAGAATTTGAAAATAGATTTTCCTACTCAAATAATTTTCCTTCCTTTATAAGAAATATGCAATATATAAGTGCACAATAATATTTAATCCGTACGATAAAATTCCTTCACAAAGAGGTCTCGAAATTGCTGGAATGTTATTCATTTACATCGATACTTAAATGAACAATTTTCCAAATGGTACACATTTGTCCCAATACGCAGCGACGTGGCACCATCTGAAAGCCTCTGAATTGTTAAATCGTTATAAAATATTGGGAATACTTCAAGGAAAAATATGAAAACTCATAAGTAATAAAATTGTATTATATTCCAGTGATTGGACAAAGTCATATTTTAAAGTGAACAAGCGAAATAATAGGATGATTGTCATTTAAATCGTACATATCCATACTATAGAAAACAGTGGTATAAGATATCGACGTGGTACAGCAAGCCGGGCGGTTGCCCCAGGTTGCTTAAATGTCACCATGGTACTTGTGGGTTATCTGTCAACACTTTTAATTTAGGGTTTCCGTTTGATGTTGAGGTTGGGTTAAGTTAGGTTAATTATATTAATATCAATTTTTTTCATTTTTATTTAGGTTTTGTTTAAGGCCAAAATGAATCTTTGGGACCTTCCAAAAACTGAAGAGGAAGGTCCCAAAGATTCATTATATATATACAGTATATATATATGTATGGAAAGTAGATAAATTGCATTGGAAACAAATATAAATCAACAAGGATATCTTTTTACATGAAAAATCCATTCATACTGTCCAGAACTTCAATTCGATATTCATAATAAAATTACATTTTTCAACTTTCCCCCATAACACGCTTTTTTCCTTAAACAAGTGGTGGCAGATAACCAGTATCAGATAACCCAAATTGCCGTATTTGGGCAAACTGTCGTATTTGGGCGATAGCCGTATTTGGACAAGTTGCCGTTTTTGAGTCAATTGCCGTATGCAGGATGCAGTTAGTCCGTAGCTCTTGCGATGGATGAATCATCGCATTTAAGAAAACGTCTCACACGTCGCCTTCATTGAACGTTCATTTGAACTTCAAAGCCATCCTTTCAGCTCAGAGCTCAATGGTAGGTCCTTCACCTCTGCTGCATAAGCCAGTGTGGGCTGCTTAGCATTCTCGTCTGGTGCTTCTGTGTAGAATATCTCCTTATTCAACCGTACTCTATGAGAAAATCTCCCAACTCAACCGTGTCCTATGAGAAGATCATCTAACTCAACCGTACTCTTTGAGAAAATCTCCTAACTCAACCATACCCTATGAGAAATATTCCAATCTTCATGGTATCAGTTTCACACCTGGATACTGTATATGCCTGCCATTTCTGACCACGATTTACCTAACAATTTAACTGCGCCGGGTTAAAGTGAAGTTCAATAATGAACTTAAATTAGAGTTAATTTTAGGTCTCAATTTTGAAAATAACGAACATAAAATAATTTATGCCTTAATTTTGCTCATTAAGTATTTATAAACTTGAATTTGTTACAGCTGATAGCTCAAGAGCATTATGAAAATCCCCTCAGTGACCACCGGTGGGTCACGTCGCAATCATAGAATTGCTCATTCTCTGAACAAGAAAACTTCTCTTGATAGAGGAAGTAAGAACGAACACTGCATGGTGCGTTCGTTTGACCTAGAAGAGGGGCTCTGACTGCGTTAAGATCGTCATGTTAAGTGCTCTTTAGATAAGTGGTCGTTGTGAACAGTTCGTACTCTGGACTTGACGTGCGTGACCAAGGGGCACTGAATATACACTCATTTCATTTGGTTGTCTCTGTGGCATTTAAAAAAAATAGATTGCGCTATGCATTCATTAACGTTCAATATTCAACTGAAATTTAAAGTCAATTGTAGTAAGCAATTTTGAAAATAGTAAACATAAACTGGATCGTGCCTCCATTTAGCTTTGATTATGCATTTATGAAAATTAAGTTAGCGACTACTAGTCGGTCAACAGCATTATGAAAATTCCCTCCGTGTACCACCGGTGGCTCACATGGCGGTTAACGTGTTAAATAGTTTGAGTTTGTTTTGTTTTCATTTACTTCCTTGGTATTTTTTCATTTAATGTGTATTTTAATGTTTTGTCTGCCATAAATTTCGAATATTGATAAACAGTATTAATAGATTATTCCAATGAACTAAAAGCAGGGATTTTAATTCACATATGATAACTATTATTTAATTTTTCTCGACTGCAATTTTGCAAAAAAATAATATGACGAGTACTGAAAAAAATTAAATGATATTCCACATTTTTCAGTTTAATTTTTGTCAGTAATTTTAACATGCGCACATGCGTTTATGTTACACCAAGGCCCAATAAGAAAAAATATATACGCATTTTTGCCTTATATTCACTGTTACATACTTAACTGAGAATTACATTGTACACAAAAACTCGTGTGAATGCGTTAACATACCATAAAGCATTGAACACTTCACATGTTTTTCCTAACCCTCTTAGACCCCGAAGTTAATGTTAGCACTTTAATTAACTGCAACGTAAGCCACCGGTGGTCACTGAGGGAATTTTCATTATGCTGCTCACCGACCAGTAGTAAGTCACCAAATCAATTATCAAAAATACTTGATGAAAACTAATTGAAGGCTAATTGATGAAAAAAATTAAATCCAATTAATGTTTGCTATTTTCAACATTGTTAACTATAATTGACTTTAAAATTGAGTTGAATGTTATACTTCAGTTTTACCTGTCTCAGTCACAGTGTTGTGGTAATTGTGATGATGGTACAGAATTATTTAAGATGAGTAGTTCAGATAAAGTTATTACGTTGTGCATAATAATCATTGAGGGTTTAGTCTGCAATTGATATAAATGAAAGAAAGATAGGACTTCTTATGTTGATGACTTCAGAAGCACGAGTTGCATCTAAGCCTCTTAATTTGCTAGACATTAACAGAGGAATAGGACAGAATTTTAACACCTTAACTGCGAAGAGTTAACGTCGTAAACAATGTTGAGATTTGTGTTTCGTGGAATAGAGAGAAAATCTTAAACGAAAGTAGAAATAGAAGCGGGCCAAGGGTTGATCCTTGAGGAACGCCAAAATTGTGTGACACAAATGGTGACATCCAGTTTGGAAATGTTGCTTGACAGCGGCTTAATAAGTATATATATAGCTCTCAAGCCCTTGTTTTTATTCCTAAGAGGAGATTTTCGGCCAAAGCCTCTTATGGTCGACGCTCTCGGAAGCTTTGAAAAAATCTGGCAACAATCAAGAAGTTCGTTTTTTCCTGAGATTACGATGCACTTTTTCTTGTTCAGCACGTTCATCATAAATATTGGCATTTCTTCTGTAATGAAATTGATTTCAAAAATGTAAGTGAGGTTCAATCATGTGAGCCGAGAACTACTGTATTGTGTTTTATAATATTATGCTCTTAATGGATAACAGACTGCTCGGTTAGTTAATTTGATACTGTATTAATGTCAATGAATTTGTGCGACAGTGTAGTTATTAATTTTATAAAATGGATAAATATTATATTAAATTAATGGTGTAGATATTAATGTCACCAGATTTGTGCGACGGTGTATGTATGAAGTACTTCTCCTTATCATGATATTTGTTAGTCATATAGATGTATTCAGTTATGAGGTAATAATTGAAGAAAATAGGATGGGACAATAAAACAACATGGTTTAGAGGTATAATGATCACAGATAGAATAAATACACGTGCATGATGTAACTGATACATACACTAACACGATGACTACGTTTGCGCGGTTGCTACGCTTGGTTAGGTTAAGATTCATAATAGAAAAACCGACTTTACAACTCGAATATATTTCTACCTTTTAGAAGAAGTGTGAAAAATATTGTACCAGGAGGAAACTTTATCTCGTACGCTAAAATCTATTCTAAATATAGCTAGTGCAGTAATTGATATGCTGTTAATTTACCTATATCGCTTCGCCAACGTAAAATTTATCCCTTAGTACGCTTATGTCCCGATACGAAACAAACGTGTTAACTCAGTCGTAATAATACAGCTCATGAAACCACATTCAAACACGCTCATAAACACAGTTTATGCGTAATTACGATGAATGAGTTATATTAAGACGAATCATACAAACAGGACTCTTAATGCTTGTTTGTTTTATTAAGTCCACATCCTTGAACCCATCATCAGATAAAAATAAAGCATGAAATAAGGAACGAATTTCATAAACAATTCAAGTTGTCATAACGGTACAACCGAAAGCGAAAGTACTTCTGTCGACTTGGCTACGCTAAATGCGATGTTCCCAACAAATCTTCAAGTCTGGGCTTCTTGGCCGGAAAACCAGCACGTAGAGAAGCTAATTTGCAGAATTTTCTATAGCGGGTTGGGCCACAACCGTGACGTTCATTATTAGAAAATACGGCCCTTGAATCACAAAACTCAACACCTCCTTCAACAAATCGGAGAAAAATAGAAACCAGGCAGTTGCGTCGCTGTTATCTCACTTTCCTCAGTTGACCATGACATCTGCCAAATTGAACCCTAGTTGAGTTGGGCATCAGCTGGGTTAAACACTAGTTGAGTTGGGCATCAGCTGGGTTGGACACTAGCTGAGTTGGGCATCAGCTGGGCTGAACACTAGTTGAGTTGGGCATCAGCTGAGTTGGACACTAGCTGAGTTGGGCATCAGCTGGGTTGGACACTAGTTGAGTTGGGCATCAGCTGAGTTGGACACTAGCTGAGTTGGGCATCAGCTGGGTTGGACACTAGTTGAGTTGGGCATCAGCTGAGTTGGACACTAGTTGAGTTGGGCATCAGCTGAGTTGGACACTAATTGAGTTGGACATCAGCTGAGTTGGACACTAATTGAGTTGAACATCAGCTGAGTTGGACACTAATTGAGTTGAACATCAGCTGAGTTGGACACTAATTGAGTTGAACATCAGCTGAGTTGGACACTAGTTGAGTTGAACATCAGCTGAGTTGGACACTAGTTGAGTTGAACATCAGCTGAGTTGGACACTAATTGAGTTGAACATCAGCTGAGTTGGACACTAGTTGGGTTGGACATCAGCTGAGTTGTAAACCGGCCATTTATGCACAGCAGCTGACATATTCGCCTGAGACTTGGCTCTACCCCTTCCCCGACATTCTTCGTTTCGGTAATACACTCGATCACGAGAAAGCCTTGAGCAAGGGCCACATGATTGAGAAGACAGTCGAGAAGAAAAAGATTGTCGAAACGAAGATGATTGCCGTGGAGAAGAAGATTGTCGAGATGAAGATTGCCGCTTAGGAGAAGATTTCCATGGAGGAGAAGATTGTTGAGATGGAGAAGATGGCTTTGATGGAGAAGATTGTTGTGGTGGAGAAGATTGCCGTGAAGGGGAAGATTGTTGCTGTGAAGATTGCCGTGACGGAGAGGATTGCCGTGGAGGAGAAGATTCACGAGATAAAGAAGATTGTCGATATGAAGATTGTTGTGGAGAAGAAGATTGCAATGATAGAGAAGACTGTGCAGTGACGCTATTCGCCATCGTAGAGGCGACCAGCACCAAAGAACAAACGTGTATCGTGAGCCCTGCGAAGTGAGACAGAGTTTGCTGAGGGTTCGGCATTCCTAAAATTTTGCAAGATATCGGATAGTTTTTTTGTATTCGAAGTTTCAAGAAATTTATCGTTGCGTCGTGGTTCAGAATATGCACCTTACCACATCTTGCGCAGTTTGATGTGACTTCTATTAGGGAGAAGTGGAAAATAACTTCAGAAATTGCGATAAAGGCAGCTAACATGGTTAGAAAGCACACCCTCAAGGAGTAGCAAGCAAGTATGGCGCAAATTGTAATAACAGCTCCCATTACTTTCAAAGCTACAGAGATGATGTAAGCATACACCATGAGGACCACAGATGTCAAAAATGCAAAGACTGTGCAAATATCTTGAAGAGTTGACGAGTGTGCGACCCATATCGTAACCTGTACTGCTAGCACGACGAGACGTAGCAACACGAATGCTCCGTAAAAATGAAAAGAACGTACTGGATAAACAGAAGAATCAAAACTTGTAGTAAATGCAGGAAAAACGACGTAAAGAAGGACAGCAAACGGTGTACGAATTAGGTGTAGAAATAGCGTTAATGCTAAAAGAATTGCGTGTCGAAGACACACAAAGAGTACAAATGCAACACGGAACAGCACTTTTTTCACAGTCCTGACAATGTCGCGCAGCAGCCTGAGCAGAGTTTCAACAACGTCAAACACCAGTTCAGCGATGGTTTCGAGAAAATTGATCACGTTGAACATATTTTTCAAAAAAGTACGAGGAATCTGAACGGTGGTTTTGGAAGCACTAGCCACAGCACTCCATACTTCCTGTGACGCTATTTTAATTTGCGATTGCGCATAGCTCACATGCTCGCTGTCCCATATTTTTTGTGAAGATAACTCTCGTGCACCTCGAAGACGCCACAAGCTACAAAAAATGAGGCATATTTTCCACCCTAAAACGAGCAAGACGCACTGTAATTCGCAGAATCCTTGGAGGAAAGTTAAAGCTACGCGGAGACACTTGAACATGCGGCGCACTGAGCTGCGGATCTTGTAAGCCATCTCTTGTCTATGTTTCCTTCAGGGAAAGTTTATGAGAGTTAGTTAACACTCTGACTCCGTATGTAGTAGTAGTAGTAGTAGTAGTAGCATGGGTTTGTTGGCGCTTCAGTTACTTGCCCATGTTACTACACCTGGTAAATTTTTCATTTGTGCTCTGGAATAAATGAACAGTATATCAATTATTTCACTACCTTTTCAGTAGATTGGATTTTTGCGTACGAGGTAAAGCATCATCGTGCTATTACATTTTCCACAATTCTTAGAAAGACAAAAATGTATCTGAGAAATGAAGTGGGGTTTTCTACTCTGCTTATAACAAACTAACTTTAGTAACCGTAGCAACCGCGCAAAATTAGTCGATGTGTAACACGTTGGACGCTATGTGAGCCGCTGGCGTACACAGAAAAAAGAAGAAAAGAAGAAAAACATTTTTTCCAATAAAGTATAACATGAAAGTTGATACATTGGTTTTTAAAACACCTTAACATTAAACATCCTTGTCTGATAATAACACATTGGTATCGTAATACTCGTGTAAAATGTTGAATCAAAAAATGATTGATAGAAAAGCACATCAAAAATGAGTTCCTTTCCTTTGCCTAATCTGATTTTGACAGTGAATTTGAATATAAGTTACTAAGAGAACACAATCCTCGTAACGCTTAGTTGAAAAATGTATTCGTTTGCGCACATTTAAATTGAAATAAAAGCAAAAATCGCGTTTAAATACCTTAACACAGAGACCCTTAATTGCTATTCATGCATGGTTATCGTAATACCCATGTTAATTAAGTGTTGAGACAAATGATTTAGATCCTTAATTGCTATTTATACATGGTTATTGTAATACCCATGATAATTGTCGAAAACATGATTCGAAGAAAAGCACAAAAAAATGAGTTCGTCTTTGTCGCGGCAGTCGGATTCTGGTCATGCATTTAAAATACAGGTGACCAAGAAAAGCATAATTCCTGTGACGCATTGCTGAAAACCCTCTCGTTAGTGCGTACTCGGATTGAATTATGAGCATAAGAACATAGGAACTAGTGATACGAGTGTGAGGGATTGATGTTAGAAGTAAAATGAGCAAATTTGATCTATTTTGCGTCTAGAACTAGGAGGTAGACAGTCGGGATTTGAGACAATTTTCACACAGACGCATCATCTACTTGCCAAGTGGTGAGCTTCGGAAAGAACATAATATTCACTCTAACAAGACAAAAAATTGTTCTGATATTTCTTACGCTAATAGTGATGGCGTTATGAGTTCATCGGCGTCAAAGACATGAAGAGGATTGTTGTACAATGCTAGCCGTGACATTTTCAACATAGGTGGAGTTAAAAAGTTAACGTACAAAAAGTCAACTAGCCAAAAAAGTGTTGTCATAATGTATTCACGAGAGTAAGAAAGTAAGAAGAGCAATTTAAGACCACAATAAGAAGATTAAAAAATGATGTTCTTTAAAGTTGTTTTTCTTCGAAACCTTGGCCCTTTTTTTAATGTTTTAATGAAACGAAAAAAGAGAAAAAAGATGCTAGAGTACCCTCACATTAACATCCTTTCTTTGCGGTAATTAATTTAGTTTTGAAATGCAAATAAATATAAGTAACTAAGAATAAAATCCCTGTGACACATAGTTTAAAACACTCTTGTTAGGGTGCGCGAATATTGGATTATCAGTCCATGACATTTGGAGCATAGCTGGAGCAATACGAAAAGTTAGCTACCGAAAATGATTTCGTCTTAATGCACTCACGGGCGCAGGAAAGTGAAAATTGCCGATGAATTACGTCGCACATTCAAATGTTTATTTAATATGAGCGAAAAATGCTTTCGAATATCTTGAAATTTAGACCATGACATGATATCTACACATGGGGGCAGTAATACTTATACCGGTTAATTTCTAAACAAACAAATGGTTGGTAGAAAAGTACGTTTAAAATGCATTTCCTTTCGGTGCATTGGTCTGATTTTGACAATGCATTTTATTAGAAGTGGTCCAAAAACCATTGTGCGAGTGATGCATTGTTGAAGACACTTTTTTCAAGTGCACTCCCATATTGAAATTTGAGCTTATGAACATGGGAACTAGTGAGATGAGGGATTATGGTTGAAAGTAAAACGGGTAGGTTCAAATTGTTTTTCGTCTTAGACTGTGAGGTTGACGTTAGAGGTAATTTTACATTGTTTCGTATTAACTAGTAAGCTAAATAACTGGCCCGGATAAAATGAAATATTTTACAATAACACAAAAATTAAATTTCACATGCTACTAGCATTGGCACAAAAAAGTTCACCGGATTCAAATAGATGAGAAGGATCGTTGTACAATACCAGAGGGATTTTCATTATGCTGCTGACCGACCAGTTGTCACAAACTCAATTTTTATGAATACATTGGCTAATGAAGGCACGATCCAGTTAATGTAAGTTGTTTACTAACCTTGCCTAAGCCAACCTGAATATTTTGATAAAAACTCTTTACAACTGTAATTTAACAAAGAGAGTTGATCAAAATTCATAATCACGCTGTTTGATGCACTATTTTTGCACATAGATTCCTTTTGCGACAAGTTTTTTCGGATAATTTTCTTTTGAGTTAATTTTTTGCGTAATATTTTTCTTTGCGCCTAATTTTTCATGAACGGTTTTTTGCCGATATTTTTCTTTCGCATAAAATTTCCTCCTGCTTATAATACTGTTTAGCGTATAATTTTATTTAACGCATTATTTTGTCTGGCTCATAATTTTTTCTTTGCATGATTTTTGGCGCATGATTATTTTCACATATAATTTTTTTCATCGCATTTTTACCATGAACTTGATTTATGGTGTTAATTTCGTTCTTAAAAAGATCATGCAGGAAATAAAAATAAAATAAAAAGATCACACAAGAAATAAATGAGAAATAAAGATTATGCGGGAAATAAAAAACAAAAAATCAAATATAGAGACAATTGTAGTCAGCAATTTTGAAAATAGTAAACATAAACTGGGTTGTGCCTTCATTTAGCTTCGATTTAAGTATTTATGAAAATTGAGTTTGTGACTACTGGTCGGTCAGCAGCATTATGAAAATTTCCTTTCACGTGTTATTACGAGCGTTATTGCCTCAAAACGCGCGTTATTGCCTTATTACACGCATTATTGCCTCAACACGCGCGTTATTGCCTTATTCAACGCGTTATTGCCTCAATACGCGCGTTATTGCCTTATTACACGCGTTATTGCCTTATTACACGCGTTATTGCCTTGATACGCGCGTCATTGCCTTATTACACGCATTATTGCCTTATTACATGCATTATTGCCTCAACACGCGCGTTATTGCCTTATTAAACGCGTTATTGCCTCAATACGCGCGTTATTGCCTCAATACGCGCGTTATTGCCTTATTACATGCATTATTGCCTTATTACACGCATTATTGCCTCAACACGCGCGTTATTGCCTTATTACACGCGTTATTGCCTTATTACACGTGTTATTGCTTCAATACGCGCGTTATTGCCTTAGTATACCCAGTTTTGCTTCTATTCTAGTTGTCATTGCATAGTTACGAGCGTTGTTGCTCTGATGCGTCGGTTATTCATTTCCTGCATACGTTGTTGCCTCACTACACTCACCATTTCCCCACTACACTCACCATTTCCCCACTACACTCACCATTTCCCCCCTACACTCACCATTTCCCCACTACACTCACCATTTCCCCACTACACTCACCATTTCCCCACTAC
>JACJUY010003302.1:33732-65472 GCA_014220935.1 Platorchestia sp. MABIK | reverse complement strand
TTACCTCAGTTATTTAACGTTTTTCATTACCCTCGTGTGTTATTATTGAACATTATTGCATGTGGTTAACTAGGATCGCCGTGAGTTCTTGAAGCGCCGCATTAAAACCTGCAAAGCCAAATAATTAAAAAACTGGGCGTTTTCGATATTTTTTCACTGATGAAAAAGTGTTTTAATTTGTATTTTCTACTAGTAGCCGAAGTTTGTGCCAAGAGTTCCACCAACACCCTGTATATTGATTATTAAGGAAATACCACACTGTGCGACACGATTTTCTTGAATGCTTTCACAGCTCGAGAGTTTTTCACGTGTTGAGGAAGCTTATTCCAGAGCACGGCACCTGAAACCAGAAAAAAATTTTGTCTTAGTTCTCTAAGACGTCATTGATTTGATTCGGTTTTTGCATGGAATATGGAGTGGAATAAATTTTATTTCTAAATAACTCTGAGGAGGTAAAGAGACGAGAATATATTTTAACGTGGAATCTATTTGGTATCGGGGTCCAGCCGCGTTCTTTTAAGTGAGGGGTCGCATGATCGCATTGCTTGAAATTACCTCTACATTGGCCACGAAATTCATACAAATACTTTTGTAATTCTTTTCGAATATTTAGGTGTATATCCCCGGGCTACGTGGCAGCTGTAGTCATAATGATCACAAAACTAAAGATCGAACTAAAAAAACTAGTCTTTTCGTTGAGTTGTTCAATTCCTTGGAAAACCTAAAAGTTCTTTTGATAATGTCACAAATTTTTTCCGAGAGGGATTTGAAAAACATGTTTTAACCTAATACAATTCCTAGGATTTTTAATTCGTCTTCTGCTTCGATTCAATCATTTCCAAATGTCAGAGTTTGGAAATTGCTTACTATTAATCATAATGGTTAATTATCAATACAAATAGCAATTACTGCTAATTACGTTAGTTTGTTATTTATTAAAACTTTTCATTTATTTGCAACTAAAACATTAACATAACTTCGCCGTGGGTTCTATCATTTCCAAACGTCAAAGTAAAATTTGGTAATCGTATGATAATATCCTTGGAATCGAAAATAACACACTGCTCTTTACTAAGTTTGGAATCATGTTGGCCAAATCACGAGGCCAGATTAATTCAGAGTAAGCCACTATTAGACTCATAGCCTTTCGGCTATCATCACAAAAATTATGATTTTTATGGTTGGTGGTGTAGAGAAGAAATCATGACTGTAATATAAATATAAATAGAAGAGGGCCAAGGGTTGATCCCTGAGGAACACCAAAATTGTGTGGAGCGATTAGTGACATTTTGCAGTTTGGAAATGTTGCATGAGGCCGGTTTAGTAAATAAACTAAGACCTTAGTTTTTAATCCTTAGTGGAGATTTTCGGCAAAAGCTTTTGTCCTCGATGCTTTCGAAAGATTTGAAAAAAGCAAGCAACAATAAAAAAGTTTCGTTTTTTATGAAATAACGATGCACTTTTTCTTTGTTCAGTACACTCATCGTAAGTTATTCAGTACACCCATTTTAAGTATTGGCTTTTCTTCTGTAATTACATTGCTTTCGAAGATGTGAGGTTCAATCATGTGAGTCAAGAACTACTTTATTACTTCTTCTAATATTTTGCGTTTAACAGATAACAGACTGCTTGGTCTGTTAATAACATGCAGTATTAATATCACCAAATTTGTGTGGCAAATGGTCATTAATGTAGTTATCAATCCATACTACATAAAATAACACCAGGAGTTTCCTTAAACTTATAAACAAATCCAAATAGTTTTATGCGTAATTTCTCCAATGTAGTTAAAATAGGAATCTCATTGAATACATACATTAAATTGGTTGGCTCGTCTCTCTTTCACGCTCTTAAAAGCTGCTTAATGACAGCATACGTCAACTTGGTAACGTTAAGTGCGGTTTTCCAGACAAATCAAGTCTGAGCTTCACGCCAGAAAACCATCGCGTAGAGTAGCCAATTCGACTGATGAGCTTTCCCTGCCGGCTGTACCACGACGGTGACGTTCATTCCTTGAAAATGCGGCCCCTAAACCACCAACGTCAACACCTCCTTCAACTACCTTGTGGAAAATAAAAACCAGGCAGATGCATCGCTGTTTTCTTACTTTCGTGTAAGATAAGAAATGCGTTGTTATCAGTTGTCCACGAGGGAGGGAGATAACAGTTCCCCCAAAAAAGGTTATACAAAGTCAATGGAAAAGCCTACGAGAAGGAGCTGACGAGCTATGACATAACAAAATTTTAAGGAAAATCATTTTTTTTAATCGAATGTTCATTAGGAATTTAAAAACGATGAACACTGCTCGTTGGTCAAGCATTATTCAGTATTACATTTCGCCAAATCTATTAAATATTTCGGAGTCCTGCTCCTTCCTCAGTAAGTACAGTCTGAAAAAACGTAAGAAAACAAAAGTTCGTCAGACATGTTAAGAAAGGAAAATTGATAAAAAAACTCACATGAAAACGTCCAGCGGCTAAGAACTATTCAGGTATAGATGATAGTTCTTATCCGCTGGAAGTTGTCTCATGAGTTTTTAATAAATTTTTTTTTCTCTAACATGTCTGACGAACTTTTGTTTTCTTACGTCTTTTCAGACTGTACTTACTGAGGATGGAGCAGGACTCCGAAACGTTTTATAGATTTGACGGAGTGTAATATTGAATAATGCTTAAACCTACGAGCAGTGTTCCTCGTTTTTATATACCTAACAAAATTTTAGCATTAGGTCTACTTTATTTCATGTGCGGTGCATATTTCATAGCAAATCATACATCATTGTAATAAACTTAAGAAACAATCGGATACTCTATCGCTTGTGTTAAATAAATTATTTAAGTTGTTTGATTTAGACTTCGATTTAAACTTTAAATCAGACCCATCTTTAATTTGCTTGCGTGGCAGCTTGATTCTTTTAATTGGTATTAATGGTTCTCAATCATGAAGGCTTATGCTACAGGTAGAATCGTTTTAATTAAAATGCTTTCTGAACTGCGCTGACACAAACGTTACTGCATTGAAGTGTACTAAAATACTGAAGCTAATGCGATTAACTGCGCTAAAATGCGAACAATGCTGCGCTGAACTGCGCTAAAATACGAATAATGCTGCGCTGAACTGCGCTAAAATGCTAATAATGCTGCGCTGAACTGCGCTAAAATACGAATAATGCTGCGCTGAACTGCGCTAAAATACGAATTATGCTGCGCTGAACTGCGCTAAAATACGAATAATGCTGCGCTGAACTGCGCTAAAATGCTAATAATGCTGCGCTGAACTGCGCTAAAATGCGAATAATGCTGCGCTGAACTGCGCTAAAATACGAACAATGCAGCGCTGAACTGCGCTAAAATACGAACAATGCTGCGCTGGACTGCGCTAAAATACGAACAATGCTGCGCTGAACTGCGCTAAAATACGAATAATGCTGCGCTGAACTGCGCTAAAATACGAACAATGCTGCGCTGAACTTCGCTAAAATACGAATGATGCTGCGCTGAACTGCGCTAAAATACGAACAATGCTGCGCTGAACTGCGCTAAAATACGAACAATGCTGCGCTGAACTGCGCTAAAATACGAATAATGCTGTGCTGAACTGCGCGTATGTCTGGGCCGATTACATTCACTGCGACCCTTGACATTTTTTGCTTACTCATAGTCCTCCTTTTCTAGAGAAGGACAAAATGGCCTCAGTTATTGTCACCAGCTCATTTACTTTCCCCATCAATAATGGTCTCCGGATAAGATTGGTGAATAACTGAACTATATAGTTCATCCATGTTGTAGTACCAGTTATTATACCAGCGGGATATGAACGTGATGTAATAAATCTAAATTTCGCAGGGACCGACGAGGCATTCTCTGCTTATGTTAGAGTCATTGTGCTGTGAAGTTATCGATAATTTCTTCAAGTTTTAAATGATTTGGGCCGTATACGCCCTAATAGATTTTTTAGACAAATTTACTTGTCGATTTATTAGCGGAAGACTGCTTTCTATTAACCCTCCATTGCGTGAGTGTTCCGTGAAAAATTTACTGATTTCAATCACAAGATGTCACACAGGGCCAAAATTCAGAGTTTATTGACCGCGTCTACCGTCTCTTTGTGACGGTCATAAGGACGCTCAATGACCGTATCTGTGTAATCCTAATTTTAAGCCATAATGACCATTCTAGTAATATTTATAATAAATAATTGGCCTTTGAGTAATAAAGAAATGGACTGAACTGACTTGACTGCAGAGAAACGAACAAAAAAATATTCACTCATAAGTAAATTCATGTAACACAAGTTTAATGTGCATTGACCTGTACTAAAAAATTAATGAAATATAAAGATTACATTCGTTCCCGATGAAGTTATCGAATGAGTTAACATAGATTCAAACAAATTTAAAATCAAGTATTTAAACTTAAATTCGCATGCAAACTTGGAAACTCTTCCATCTGATTTATGGTGGTAATAAATAAAACACAAATTTACATGGCATATTTTTTTTGCACTTGTTTCACACAGCATCCAACATCGTTGCCCAGTAACAATTCAATAAAAAACTTGCCTTGCGCGGCAAAATAAAATGAAATAAAGAATTACCCTGAACTGCCCAGCGAAAATTCAGTAAAAATTACCTTGCATTTCCCAATAAAAATTCGGTAAACAAAGCTCTCCACCATCCAGCAAAAATTGAAAAAATACCCTGCACAGCCGAGGAAAAACGTCATCACAAAATTTTCCTGCACTGTCCAGTAAAAATTCTGAATTTAATAAAAAATTATTAAAGTTTTATGAATGTAAACTTTGTGTTGAAAGAATATGTTATTTAAAAACAAGTGTACGCGGCCCGTCAAAGATGACGGGATTCAATACCTCTCTTGAACAAATTTTCGTTCGAGTGTAGTTTCCATGCTAAAGCTTATTTCATGGGCAACTTATTTTTCTGGTGACAGCAATAAACACTTAGAATACAGTATTCTTGAGCCGCAATAGAAGTAGTTATGGCCATTTGCGTCGTATCCTAGATACAGAAATTTTGCAGTACTGAAAGCAACTGCGAGCTTGTGTGTGTATATATATTGTAATTCGCTGTACAGTACATTGTAATACAGTACATTGTAATATGCAATACAGTATATTGTAATACAGTACATTGTAATATGCAATACAGTATATTGTAATACAGTATATTGCAATAAACCATACCCTGCCGAACTCGGTATCCACGATACGGACTCGAGTATATAAGGCTCTGGATCTCTCTAATTTTTTTTTAAAGTGCCTCATTATAATGCACTTGTACTGCGAAAATGAGTGCATTAATTTACAGGTAAACTGAAACCAAGACCGCCAGCGCTAATTTCTTCCTATCTATTCTTAAGAGCGTGACGCGAAACATATAAATCAACACACGACGGTCATTCTAAGTAGTAGATGATTTTAGCTGAAGCGAAAAAGTCACAATACAAGAACGTCTCATACTCACCAGGTGGAGCATCACGTTTGCTGTTCAGACACTAGTTATAATTCCGATTTCGAATGTCACGCACATGAACGCTTAATAATTCTACCTTTACTTAGTGAGTGCGTAAAAAAACGTTTAACAATCTCCATGTCAGTAAAAACACGTTTCGTGAACAAAAATGCCTAAATTTTCATGAAATTTTCAAGGACACATGGAATAGTATATTGTTGATAGTAGTTTTATATTGATGGAGTTGTTAGTTTTCAGGAGGGGATTCTCTGCTGAACGAACGCTGTTTTTTGACGATCGGATTCAGTTTATTTCTCTAGATGTTTTACTTCTTCATTCCGTTTCGAATTTTGCATAATTAATTTTACTAGTCATAAATATATGACAGCTCGTAATATTCCTTATCATTCTTCAAATGATTTCCTTAAAGTTAATGAGCGTTTCACTTGCCCGTCACGAAATTTGAAAACTCACGCGTGCTCTAATTAACTCTTCAAATCAGTTGCAGTAAAATTTATTTCGGCCAAACCTTGTTCTTAGTGTTTTCTGAACCTACTTAACTTAATTGAGTTGAAGACTACACATCCTACCTTACACACACCACAAACGGCACTGACACCGGCAGTGGTGCCATCTTCAAGCAAAATTCTGGAGATCGAGCATTGAAATTCTTGAAACGAGAAAAATAGGAAATTTTGCCACAGAATTTTTTTTTATGCGGGTGAAATGAGACTAAATTTAATAAATAAGCTAGTTTTTTGAGAATATTTCTGACCTGAAAATCTATCTCATCATATTAGACAGCGGATGACGTTGAAGCACTGTCAAGAAATTAAACCTTATGAAAACTGATTTCTGCACTCTGACCTCAGCACAGAAATCGTGAAAGTTTCTGTATAAAGTTTCTTGAATAAATCCAAGGGTACAAAATAACAGCCAAAATAAAACACAAACACGAGAACGGCAGCAAAACTAAAAGGAGGTTATGGTTGTTAGGGACAACAAAGATAACAATAAACATGGTAAAATAGTTGACAAATGCACTTAAAAAGAATAAAATTGGCTATTTTCTCCAAAACATGGCGGCATATTCCGGACAGTACAGATCTCGACTCATGTCCACAGTGCCACAAATTTCATGAAATAAAAGCAGCTTCATTAGAGGTTGCAGAAAACAAAAAAGGCAGTAGAAAATGTCATTAGGGAATCCTTTCTGTTCATTTACTCCTTCTCTTTAGGTTAAACCTTTTATTTCGAAACAGAGCTTTGAAATGATATTCCTGGGGATTTTTAATGGAAGAATTAATAAATATTAATAACATAATCTATTAATAGAATATTAATAGATTATTAAAAGATTATTAATAGAAGAATAGAAATTAACATTCCATGATTTAACCAGAAACATTTGACCATGGAAAGTCATGTTATTTTCAACTACGTTTTTCGAAACATGGCATTCTAATGATTTTTATGCTTAATTAATAATAGTAGGATAATAAAAGTGGTGAGCTTGAATAGGAAACATTTGACAATAGAAAGTTGTGTTATTTTCAGAGTTTCCAGATGAGCTTCAACAGTCACGCTACCTGTAAATTTATATCTTTTTAGATTTATTAGCAGATTTTTCCTTCACTCGATATAAAGTTTGCCCGGAACATTGAACTTAATAATTTTTTTTCTTATACAGATAATTTTTTTCTCTGTTTTTAATTTTAAGATTTAAAATGACTTGACAATTCAGAATAGCGGAGAACAGTGATAAAGGTTGAAGAATGCAGTTATTGTTTGCTTTGGAAGTTACGTAGAACTTGAAGTTCTATACGGACTGAACAATTCAAAATAGCGACGAATGTGAAAACATGCAATTTCTTCGTTTCATGTAAACTAGATGACTTCGTATTGGTACGCGTGTGTGTGTGTGTGCCATTAACTGCGTATTTCCCCCTCACATAACAGATGTAGCACAAGTGTAAGAGCGTAGCATTTTAAATATTTCACTTCCATTTTTCGGAGCAGATTTTAGAAAACAAGGTAAAATACCATTGTGCGAGTACATTTTTCACACTTCTCAGAAAGTATAGGAATTTATTTGAGCAATAAAGTAGGTTTTCAAATTTCCCTACTTATATAGCTATATCTTAGCCTGACCGATGGTAACAACCGCGTAGACGGAATTAAAGTGTAAAATTATATCATACAAGAACTTGAAAGTTAAAATTAGCGTCTAAATTCACAGGAACTCAAAATTCTATCATCTACGAACTTGATAGTATAAAGCAGCGATGAAATTCACAGTAAATCATTAAGAAGAAATTGACTTAGAGAAGTTCAGAAGGCAGGCCTCAGCAGTCTGCGTGACTGCGTCCCTGTGCGTGATCACGATTCCGTGAGCCTTTATTGATGAGCTTTTTAGCGCATCCGTATATTCCTTAATGAGGTTCTGGCGTGTCTTCTCGATTGTGATAATTGCATTCCTTCAGCATGATCATCATCGTTTTCATCATTATCATCATCATTATTATCATTATCATCATCATCATCATCGCCATCATCACCATCATCATAATCTTCACCATCATCACCATCACCATCATCACCATCACCATCATCACCATCACCATCATCACCATCACCATCATCACCATCATCTCCATCATCATAATCTTCACCATCACCTTCACCATCATCACCATCACCATCATCGCCATCACCATCATCACCATCACCATCATCACCATCACCATCTTCACCATAATCACCATCATCACCATCACCATCTTCACCATCTTCACCATCTTCACCATCATTTTCATCCTCATCATCATCACCGTCACCATCATCACCATCACCATCATCACCATCTTCACCATCTTCACCATCATTTTCATCCTCATCATCATCACCATCACCATCGTCACCATCACCATCACCATCATCACCATCACCATCATCAGCACACCAGTTCCAACGAAGCTCGGAGTGTTGAACACGGCGAAGCTAAATCGACGACGTCGTAAGGGTACAGAAGACAACGAAAAATTTTCTCGGCTTATTTTAAAACGACTTACTGGCACAATAAGTTCTCCTGAATTCACCTTGAATAACTTACGCTATGAGCTGCACCAGTACGACCACGTACGTAAATAAATAAAAAAATCCATCTCTTGATCCATTTCACATTCAGATGTCAAATCCAAACATTTAAATTGTTTGTAAATTGTGCGACCCACACCGAAGTAAATTTGTACACATATATTTTTGAATATTTCGTAAACTGTATTTTAAATGCCACATACAGAAATAAATTTATACAGATTTTTTGTTAATTTTCAATTTTATAAAATGTCATGAATCAAAACATTGGTCTCCAGTAGATATAGCGTAGTAGACAGGCTACACTATATTCATTAACAATCTATTTATTAACAGCTGTTAGTTACGAGTAAATTAATCATTAAAAATAACTAATTTTCCGTTCTTTTAAAGTACGCACAGTAAGTTGAATTAGGAGTTAAATCAACGAATTTATTTGAGCAGTAGAGTAGGCCTATTAATTTCTACTCATGAACTTTTGTGCTCGCGTTTTTTTTTGCACGGTTCACCTGCCAGTCAACAGAATCCATTCTGCATTAGCATGCATTAGTTGTGGTTATGAAGGGTTCCTTAGTGCTACTTTCTTCTCCTTGAGTGCTAATTTCTTCCCATCGAGTGCTAATTTCTTCTCCTCGAGTGTCAATTTCTTCTCTTCGAGTGCTAATTTCTTCTCCTCGAGTGCTAATTTCTTCTCCTCGAGTGCTAATTTCTTCTCCTCGAGTGCTAATTTTTTCTCCTCGAGTGCCAATTTCGTCCCTTCGAGTGCTAATTTCTTCTTCTCGAGTGTCACTTTCTTCTCCTCGAATGCTAGTTTCTTCTCCTCGAGTGCTAGTTTCTTCTCCTCGAGTGCTAATTTCTTCTCCACGAGTGCCAATTTCTTCCCCTCGAGTGCTAATTTCTTATCCACGAGTGCCAATTTCTTCTCCACGAATGCTAATTTCTTCTCCACAAGTGCCAATTTCTTCTCCACGAATGCTAATTTCTTCTCCACGAGTGCTAATTGTAAATTTCTTTTTTAATTCTATAGTATACACAATCCTCAGGTTATACATGAGCTTATGCTAACCTCAACTTACGCTAAAATTAGCTCCTGCCTCACAACCAGACTCCGTCGTATCTTCAGGGCTTATCTTTATCCGCTGAGATTATTTTAAATCTATGTGCTTTATATCATCAGGACTTATCTATATCCAAATAGCTGAGATTATCTTTACTGTGTGTGTTTAATATAAAATTATAAATAAAACATTCAACGAAATGGAGAATCTTTCGTATCTTCCATTTCGTTGACCAAAGTTCACGATGTTCCCTTGAAGCGTGAAGAACTGAAAGGATATCATGCCTGCACGTGACAAGGATATCCAAGAGCAACATTTTTCAAGAGGTAGTCCTTGGGCTGTCAATTGCAGCTGAGTTTTTAGAAGCGAAAGAAACAATAGAATTATTTCAGTTATAAGTCGCATGAGCTGTAGTAGACAGTACGTTCTATTGAAGAAATACTGGTGACAGAATATTGCTCTCTTCGCAGGTATCTGACGAGTCGCTGAAGAGTTGTGCACTATTCTGTAACGCAGGTATGTCGGGAAGCAATGCTTCTATGACTAAATGAAACTCAATTGCTAAACTATTAAACGTTCATGCTAGAGCTTATTTGTTGCATGAATTACTACCTGCAATTTCGCTCTTTGAAATTTGAGCTTCCATTTGCATGCTCAATTAATTTTACGTTATTTGTACAGGAAAGGTAAAATATTTCTCGTACTTTTGTTCAGGTTTTCGTGTCCTGACAAATCGCCATGCAGCCTCGTAGATGTTTATTTATTACTAGTGTACACGACTCGTCAAAGAAGACGGGATTCGACATTTTCTTCAGAGTTAAGACAAATCTCTTAGATGTGGATGCCAAACAAATATAACCATCCCAATAGTACACGCGATTAAAATATTCTTGTACTTGTGCACTGGTGAAACTCGTATCACAGATACGGTCATTGAGCGTCCTCATGAGCGTCGCAAAGAAACAGACCAACCCTAATGGGTTCAATGAAATTCCCATTATAATAACAAAGGAGAAATTGCGCACAAAAATGTCTAAATACATCTATTTATTTATAAAAATTCAAGGAGACACCTGGCGTTTTATTAAATAGTATTGATGATTTAACATTGCTGACGGTTAGATTTTAAGCTCACTAGTGCACACGGCCAGTCAAGAATGACGGGATTCGATTATGTTGGATCGAGCGCACAATAAATCCAGTAATGAGGCGGTGTCACTGATTCTGTCACTAAGCACATCCAGCTTGACTCCAACATGCGATTAATTAACGTTTTCTTCCTACCATATATTAACTTTAATATTCTCCCTATGCAAATCCTTAAGAGCGCCCCATGACACGGACCAACCAAACAAGCAAAAATTGTGTATTATTGTGTACCTGATTCTTTGCATCTTAGTTGTGACCTTGAGCAGCCGTGAGGTAAATAATCATTTCAAATATTGACTATAAGTATCACAAGTGTCTAGTGCGATGGAAAAACCGTCGGTGAGCCAGAAAGTATGTCTCCAGAAACATTGATCTACGACATGCGGGCGAAGCATGCTCTCTCCGTAGGAATGTCATTTAACTTATCACTGATCACTCACACATATGGTACGAGAGAATTATTTTTCCTCTTTCCAGTATTTCTCCAATATTATGCATCATGTACGTGCGTGCGTTGTACGTAGCCGCACCTGCATATTGTGGTCACACGAGTCATATTAACTGGTCCCGAGTATGCGGACACTTCGGTAGGCTTATTGGCCAATTGAAGAAAACTAGCTTTGATACTAAGGCATTGAGTTTCATAAGACACACTTTATTCTTCTTTGCCAACTTGCACTCCTAAATCTACACTATAATAGGAGCCGCATTTGCCTTTATTTCTTACGGCTTTTATTTCATTTCGCCTTCTTTCTTATTTAAAAAAGTAGGGTGGACTAGTACATACTTCACTAATCGCTTCTTCAGTAGTCTACATTCACGTTTCATGTTCATTGCTAAAGCCCACCTAGTACACCTTGGATGGTTTGTCTATCAATTAAGGACTTTTATTTTCAGAAATATTTCAAAACTAATGTGTTATTTAAAAACTAACATGTATGAACTTTCTTAGAAATAAACGGATTTTCGTTCTTTCTTTATCAGCCAGAGATAGATTAAAATGCAAGCTTTCAAGCTGACGGGTTAATTTTGCCGAGGATTCAAAACACAAGATGTAGAGATCTTAATTCAACATTGGTAGCTACTCAACCAATGTAAAGCACATATTGTTGCTGTAAAAAGTGTTACCCCTAAAAATTGGAATCTCTCAGAACAAAATAAATGTTTCAGGACTGCTCCGTGGGTGTTGCACCCCAAAACAGACATTTCAAAATTTATTCAATCTCATCGGAAATAAACATTATGTACATTTAGGAATTTAAAAACGAGGAACATTGCTCAAAGGTTAAGCATTATTTAATATTACATTTCATCAAATCTACAAAACGTTTCGGAGCCCTGCTCCATCCTCAGTAAGTACAGTCAGAAAAACTTGGTAAAGGGAACAGTGAAGGGAATTTACACTGTTCCCTTAACCAAGTTTTACTTGCATGCAAAATTTTGGACATGACATCATCTGGCAGATTTTGGGCATCATGCAAAACATCTACACTTCTACCACACAACTCTAGAGGTACTTAGCCAGACGCAGAATATATGTATTTCACGGTTTCATTTCGATTGACATAGGCGCAAGTTTGAGAAAGAGATACCTAGACAGACGCAGAATAATTTTTCACGGTTTAATTTTGATTAGAATAGTCGCTAATTTTAGACTTTTAGGCCTGTGAATGATCAATTTAGTAGAATTATCACTAATTTAAGTATTTTGGTCAGAGAAAGACCAACACAGGACGCAGTACAAAGGGGTTAACGGTTTAATTTTCATTGAAATAGTTGCTGATTTAAGGATTTTGGTCAGTTAAAGACAAATTTAGCAGCCGTGTTACCAACACAGGATGCAGTACAGAAGGGCTTACAGTCTAATTTTGATCGTAATGGGCACTAATTTTGATTGTAATAGGCCCCAATTTTGATCGTAATAGGCGCCAATTTTGATTGTAATAGGCACCAATTTTGATTGTAATAGGAGCTAATTTTGATTCTAATAGGCACTAATTTTGATTGTAATAGGCGCCAATTTTGATTGAAATAGGCGCCAATTTTGGTTGTAATAGGCGCTAAATTTGATTGTAATAGGCGCCAATTTTGATTGTAATAGGCGCTAATTTTGATTGTAATAGGCGCCAATTTTGATTGTAATAGGCGCCAATTTTGATTGTAATAGGCACTAATTTAAGGATTTTGCCTTGTGAACTACCAATTTAGTAGAATAAGCAGTAATTTAAGTATTTTGGCGTGTGAAAGACGGATTTAGGCAGCGTGTGACCAACACAGGACGCAGTACAGAGGGGCCAGAGGTAGGCGGCGGTTGCGACCTTGTGTTGATTGTCCTCAATTGGCGCTGCGGAGCAGCGGGGGCTGTGCTGCGGGTTGTCGGCTCACAGCAGCTTTCTTCGTGTGACCTCAATGGCTAAGATTACTTTACTTTCATTACTTTACATGGATTACTTCACTTTGATTTCTTTACTGAGATTACTTCACTTTGATTCCATTAGTAAAATTACTTTACCGAGTTCACTTTAATAAGATTACTTTCCTTTGATTACTTCACTAAGATTACTTTCCTTTGATTATTTTACTTTGATTACTTCACTCAAGGCATTTTGCTTTGTAACATTTGTAGGAGGAACGCTTGACACCAGCATCCTTGGTGTGATTATAGTTGAGATATGTTGCAAGGCAATTTATTTTACCATGTTCGAAATTCCCTGATTTCTCCCTAGAAATGACTTGAGAATTGGAAAACGAGGTTTTAAAGTCATTCCCAGCTCAATTCGCCCCAGGAAAACCTCAAAATTTAACTTGTACATTTGGAACGAATTTCACGAGGGATTTATGAGATGTTGATAAGAATTTCTTGCCAAATAAGTAGTTTTTACGATGTACAAACGAGTGTTGAAGTTGTCAAAGAGTTTCATTGATTTTGGAAACCATGACTGAAAAATCTATAAAATATCGACAGGGTAGAGTGATTTATGAGATGTTTATAAGAATTTCTGGTCAAATAAGTAGTTTTCCTGATTTACAACCGAGTATTGAAGTTTTCAAACAGTTTAATTGATTTTGGAAATCATGACGGAAAACATTTGTAGGGTGAGAGCTTACTCTGTATGATTTTAGCACACTGTTTACTTCTTACGATGAGAAGAAAATCTGTTTATCTAATAAGTATGAAATGTAAAGAAGATCACTTTACTTTTAGGATGCGAAAAAAAAAAAATTTTACCGAATTTTTAAAAAGTCGGCTTTTTAATCAGATGTGAAGAAAGTCAGGTTACCATAGAATATTTTTCAGAGTGTAAGATTTGTAAGAGGTTAATATCCTTTAAAACATTTCCAGCAATACAGCTTTTTACATTAGATCTGAGGAAAATCAGTTTACCTTAAAAGTTGTCAAAATAATCAGTTGATCTATGGCATTTGTCGTTTCAACTTGAAAAAAGATTGAAATGGCTTCATGCAATGCATGCTGTATACATTTCATCTCAATAAACGTTTGAATAACTTTAAGTGGTTTATCAGCTGCGAGTGGAGACTTTGAACATCGACAGCAATATTGTAAACGTGTTCCGAGTATGATGAGTGTGTGGGTATTCTCATGATGGTGTTGGAAGTCTTATGAGCATTTAGAAGTACAATGAATAAGAGGTGCGTATTATGAGTGTAAAGAGTATTATGAGTACATGAGGGTATTATGATCAAGTTGGGAGTATGATGAGTGGATGAGAAATATTGTGAGTATTTGGGGAGTATCATACCTAATATACCCTTACATTACGAGTGTATGAGAAGCTTATGATCATTTTGGAGTATTACGACTATGTGGAAAATAATATGAATATTTGAAGAGTATTATGAATATGTGAGGAGTATTATGAGTATTAGTGAAAGTTCGGAAACATTTTGAGTACATGAGGGGTATTATGAGTGCTTGGGAGTATCCTCAGTGCGTTTTGTTACAAAATTTCCTTGAAAAATGTTACAAGTTTTCTGGAGCTCAATTTTAAACGAAATTCTAATAACGGAGGATTTTTCTGAAATCTCCGCATGAATATCTATTCATGAACAGAAAGAATTTATACTGAAGCTTTAAATTTCCATCAAGGGTATCCTTACGAATTTTTACAAAAACACAATTTAGAAAAACATTACAAAACTTCCTTTGTTAACTTTGCTTTTTACCTTGGATCATTGTCCTGTTGCAAAGCCCGCATGTATTTTAATATGAGAGAGGTAATGAAAGATAAAAGGTGTTAATGCAAATTCTTCAAAGATTTCATGTTCTTGACTGGTTTTCTAACATGCAAGTTGACCAACGCACGAACAGACACAACCCCACAAAATTTTTAAATCCCTTCAGACTTCTTTGTATGAATGATGAACTTACGATCAAACACTGCTTCTATTTTTGTGCCAGAAATGGACTGTGTTATATCAGTCAAACATTTTAATTTGAATTTCCTCTGACTACAATAAAGTATGCTAAAATATGATGGCTTGCTTAAATGTTCTTTGACAAACTTCAATCTGTACAAAACACGATGCTTCTACAGAAGAGAACCCTTCTTCGGGAAAATGTGACTGGAGACTCGAAATGTCCTGGTGAAGGTGCTTGCTCGCTTAATTCAACTTCAAATAGTTTTAAATCATTCAACAAATCCCCACATGTTGGTTTGGGTGTTTGGAGAACAGTCTTTGTCAAGCAGAGAGTTCGTTATCTTGCGCAAACGATCTTTTCTAACCTAATCGAGAATTTTTTGTTTGCATGCCTCCCACTTTTATGCTATAGTTCCAATGAAAACACATACTCTCGCAACAATCATCATCCATTCAACACAGGAACACATACTCTCCCAACAATCAGCCTCCATTCAACACAGGAACACATATTCTCGCATCAATCATCCTCCATTCAACACAGGAACACATACTCTCCCAACAATCATCCTCCATTCAACACAGGAACACATACTCTCCCAACAATCATCCTCCATTCAACACAGAAACACATACTCTCCCAACAATCATCCTCCATTCAACACAGGAACACATACTCTCGCAACAATCATCCTCCATTCAACACATTTCTTGAGAAGCTCTATGATTCGTGACTAGACGTTTCGATGAATATCTTTTGTTTCGTTCGCAGTGAAAAACCGTATTATTATTATGAAAGGTACAGATATACGAGAATGAACTTAAAAATTTGTATTATCACGTCAGCTAGGGTAGAACAGACGAAAAACCATGTTATTATTTTGAAAGGATAAAGATGCACTGGAGTAGACTCTTGAAAATTTATAGCATAACTTCAGCGCCAGTACAACACACGAAAGACCAAGTTAATATTTTGAAAGGATAAACGTAGGTAAACTAAATTAGATTCTTAAAAATTTATTGTAAAACTTCAGTGTCAATAGAATCAAGTAAACAAATAAAAAAGGTCTGTCCGATCGAGAAACGAACTTGGGATTTAGAATGATCCGAGTGCCATGCCACCAGGTCGTGTTTTTGTTTATTTTTTGGGCTACAAAGTGGTAAAAGATTGTTCCCCGATTTGTATGCTGCTGTCTATGTTCAACACGATCACTACGTTTTCGCGATTGCTACAATCAGTTTGGTTTGTTTGGGAGAAGCAGAATTGAAAAGCCATCTTTACTACTTGATTCCATTCTTATCCTCTTTAACAAGTGGAAAAAATCTAATTACACTCTAAAATTTCAACTTGCAGGCCATAGTCTAATTTAAATAAAAGTGAAATGAGTTAAATGGTTGTCATGGTAGCAAGTACGTGAATGAGCAATTTACCAAGTGGTACTCATATGTACCAATCCGTGTTGAACGTGGTAAACCAACAACCTCCTCCAGTGTTCCGGCACCTCCGAGGTTCTCTTCTTCTTTGCGGTCAGTGTTGGTACACCTGGAAGAAGCGTAGAAACATCTTATTTTATAAGAACTTCATGGTTGTTTAGGAAAAAATCTACTGAAATTAATCAACCGCTTCCTTCGTTTTTTAGTTTTCTTGGAGCAAATAAAGGATCTTTTCCAGATGCGCCCCGCCACAAATGCAGCCCATAAGTTTACTCACTTGTAATGTTCGAAATAATGCACCTATCGACTTCAAGTTTCGCTCAAACGAAAGATTAAAACATTCTTTCGTTTGAGAGTAATTTGAAGTCGATAGGTGCATTATTTCAGAAGTTACAAGAGGATGAATTAATGTGTTGCATTAGTGCCGGAGCTTATCTAGAAAAGATCCCCATTTCGGTATTCGCGTATAAGCTCCAAACCGCACTTTTTTCGTGTTAATAGTAATATCGAAAAAAAGTGAAGAAGTGCTTAGAGCGAATTTCCTCTTCATGTTTTACATTCCTTCACGCACTTCTTCTCCTAAAGGATGAGATCCTGAAAAAAAATTCACCACCTGTCTGGAGTAATAGAGTTAACGAAAAAGAAAATAGATTTGATCATTTAAATACTTGAACTCTTCGTCAATATTTACCTCAACGTCAGCCATCCACAGGAGCAATTCACATAACCTACAAGTTTTTATTGAACTTGTATGATCTTGTAAACAGCTCAGTTTGACCGTTCATCTGAGGTTTAGTTGAATACGTTGAGTTTGCAGCCTATCTGAGCATTTTATAACACTTGACTGCTCACGTAACTTCAAAGCTTGAGATTTATGTTGTGTACTGAATTAAAATTAGAGTCATCAATTTTTTCTCCTATTATGACTGCTTGAATCAACAATTATCAGGCACCAAAGCCTAAGGTGGGTCGCTTTTATTTTTTATTCGAATAATAAATAATCTGATTAGCAAAAATTTTAATACTTCTTTGGAATAAGTATGTTATGTGGTATCTATAGTAAATTGATTTCAAATAAGTATCACAAACATTTCTAAAAAACTGTGTATACATCATTATGGTTTTTTACTTAATGCTAACTCATTCAAATTGTAAATCTTCAAATTGGAGAACTTTTCGGTATTTGTGAAGAAGAGGACAGTAATCGATTTTCCAATTTTTGGTACTTGAATATTGGTAATTAGATCGAGATAATCCATTTTTCTTCTATGCACTTTCCGTCGTAAATAAGTATTTAACGAGTTATAGCTGTAGGTTACCTACCGCAATTCTATTCTTTCAAACGCGGGAAAAATCGGTTTGAGAGGGGAAAACCCTTAATGGACTTTCCCTTCCGACGGCTGTAATGCACTCGAATGATCGTTACATTAGGTTCCTTTAGGTTAGATTAGTTCAGTTACGTTACATTACGTCACCGCTATAACTCGTTAAATACTCATGTGCGACGGAAAGTGCACGGAGGAGAAATTGTTTATTTCGTTCTAATTACCCTTATCCAAGCACCAAAAATTGTCAAATCGATTACTGTCCTCTCCTTCACATTTACAAACTTTCCTAAGTTTCCAGTTTTAAATGTATGGATTTTAGGTCAAAATTGATTTTACTGTAGTCAACGATTTTTTTGATTTTCGTTGTTACATTTAGGTAATCGAGTACATTTTAAGACGTCTTACACGAATGACATTTTGCTCGAAAATGCTTGCTTTTAGAGATATTCAACTTTGAAGTTTCAGGAACGTCGTATATAAATTTGAACAAACGGACGCGTAAATCATGAAATACGATTTTGGCGTAACGATAGGTGAGGTTAGGTTAGAAATAGTTAGGGTATCTAAGTAAACTAACCTAAACTACCCTAAGTAAACTTAAAATAACTTAACTTAGCCATACTATGGCTGATGTTTTTCGCCAAAAAAGTTTGCGTGTTCCGCATCCGCGAAACGCCGGAAGAGCCATGGCGAAACTGCCGTTAATGCTAGTCTAACCTGAACGTTATTTATGCCATATCTCGAAAACTAATCATTGGCGAGCACAATGTCATTCATGTAAAACATCTTAAAATGCCTCCAGAAACCTAAAGATGGCAACGAAATTTTAAAAATCGTTGACAACAGAACAGTAAAATCAATATTGACCGGATTTAATGATAATTTATCTACTGCACCACTGACTTATTTGCCTTTACTTGTGAATCACAAAACTTTGCTTCTTTAGAACGACTCCTTGCTCTTTTATACCAAAAATGAGTGTGCTATTTATTGCCAGTGCATAAATACCTGTGATCTTATGAAAATAATTTTTTATTTTTCATTCATTAGTGATCTATTATGTGGATCTTGATTAACTACATAATAATAGGACATTCAACTGTTGCCATGTTTAGTTCTATTCTACAACAGCTCTGACCATTGTTTAAATGTGCAGCAAAACAAGCTGGCACCACCCACGATCTGCTACCACTGGACCGTGGCAGACGCACAGAAATGGTCCAAACGCCACTGCTCAGAGTACCACAGCCTTCATGTCTATCTCTTCAGAGAAGTAAGTTGGTTCAAAGAATTTCACCAGCTTTATTGACAGCTAAAATTAAAATTGAACCTTAAAATATGGGTAAATCTTAAGAGCAAGACAAAATTTATTTGATTCGCATTTTTGTTACTCCGATAGGGGTAATTAGATTGGGTCAATATTGAATTTAAGCCTTTCACGGAAATTAAAAATTCCGTTCCAAAGAATCACTAAAGGAACACATTTAAAAACGTTTTACACGAATGACATTCTGCTCGCTGATGCGTTATTTTTGAGATATAACAATATTTACGTTCAGCTAGGAATAACATTTTATGGTCGGTTGCTTAGTCGCCGCATTGTTGGGTGACGCCCACTTTTCTGGCGGGACAAGCCCACTTCTTGGCGGTAAATAACAGCCTCGGTTTGGGTAAGATAAGGTAAGCTATTTTAGGTTGATTTATGTTATTTTATGTTAGTTTATTTAACTAACCTACCCTAACCTCACCCAGTGTTACGTTAAAACCGTATTACAGCATATTTACGTGTCCGTTCCTTCACTTTTATATACGACGTTCTTATAACTTCAAAGCCGAATAACTCGAAAAAAAACGCATTAGCGAGCAGAATGTCATTTGTGTAAAACGTTTTCAATATGTGTTCCTTTAGTGATTCTTTGGAACAGAATTTTTAATTTCAGTGAAAGGCTTAAATTCAATATTGACCTTAGATTGAAATAAACAACTTTTCATCTGTGCACTTTCCATTGCAAATGAGTATTTAACGAGTTATAGCAGTAACTTAACGTAATTAACGTAATGTAACATAATAAATCAAACCGAATCCAACGTAACCTAACTAATCTAACTTAACGTCACCTAGCGTAACCTAACGTTATTTAAACTCTGATCTATATCCATATTCTGCTACTTACAACCTAACTAAACTAACCGTTAACAGCTGGGAAAACTCGGTGAACGTGTTAAATGTCCGGCAAGCTCCCTCACCTCGAGGCATAAGACCTCGATGAGTCGATCTCCAGGTAGTGTCATACATTTATGTCCACCTCTCCAAAGTCCAGTAAATGTGGCGTAGGGCTAGCGCCTACGGCGGATTAGTACGGAGCTGCGTAAACAAACAGGTTTCAAAGTGTATGCAACTGACAAAAGTAAAATTTTGTTCCCCGGTGTAATAAGTTTCCGTAAATCGCAAACAATTGCACGAGTTCTTACAGTGAATCTACAGCAATTAGGGTTGATGAAGGCCAATTGCTACGATACGTATAAGGTTTTAGATAATTCAATAACACTTACAAAACAGTAATAAGTTGTTTTCGAAAACCGGAAAAATTTCCACAGTTCTCGAAGTTGCGTTACATCGTCCAGACATATCGCCAGTCTTCTATATTTTGGAGTCGAAGACTGTTATACAGGGTGAGTTTAAAAAATGTATACACTGACCGATGCATGTATAAATGATAACGGAACCATATATCAGAATTAAACTATTGAGTGGTTTATACAAATAACGCTCAGTGGATGCACTTTTTTCTGGACACTCTGTAAACACGAAGCAAAGTAATGTCAACATGTTGTAAAAGCTGCTTCCCATTCCACCTTTAAATTTAGAATCCAGCCTCACCATTTGGTGCACCAATATTGATGAAACTTAACACTTTGACCGCAATTAGTTAAAGTGAGGTTCAATATTCAACTCAAATTTTAAGTCAATTGTTGTAAGCAATTTTGAAAAAGCAAACATCAACTAGATCGTGCCTTCATTTAACCTTCTTTAAGTATTTATAAAAATTGAGGCCACTTGAGGGTTATCTGTCACCTCTTGTTTAGGGGAAAAGTGTTTCTAGGGAAAAAAGTGAAGAATGTTATTGTATTATGAATATTGAGTTGATGTTCTGGACAGTATGAATGGATTTATCATGTGAAATGGTATCCTTGTCGATTTATATTTATTTCAAATGCAATGTATCTACTTTGTATATTTATATGTATAAATATTGAATCTCTGGGACCTTCGTCTTCAGTCCTTGGAAGGTCCCAGAGATTCATTTTGGCCTGAAACACATTAAAAATATTTAAAAAAAATAATAATAACTTAATTATGCTAATTTAACTTAACTTAACCTTAACACTCTGGCATTCACTTCTCTCACCACACCATCCATAAACAAATTAAACAACCACGGCGACATCACACATCCCTGCCTCACACCCGTCACAACTGGAAACCAATCGCTCACCTCATTCCCTACTCTCACACATGCTCTGCTATCAATGTAGAAACTCTTGATCGCATCCAACAGTCTCCCACCCACTCCATACAAGCTTACAACTTGCCACAGAGCCTCACGGTCCACTCTGTCATACGCCTTCTTCAGATCCATAAATGCCCAATATACATCTTTTCATTTTGCCAAGTATTTCTCATTCACCTGTCTCTCTGCAAAAATTTGGTCCTCATAACCTCTACCACTTCTAAAACCACATTGTTCTTCAGCAAGCACATCATCCGTCATCACTCTCACTCTTCCAATTGGAGGGCAAATATGCAGAGTGGCCTAACCCACAAAACACAGAATTTTAGGACACTTAAATTAGAGGCGTGGTGTTCATCGCAGGGTTGCCAAACTAGTAGCTTTTCCTAGCCAACTTACTAACTAGGAACGATCTAGGAACTGGGCCACTCTGCGTGAAAGACATCTACGCCGCTTTGAGGTGAATTTGTCACTTAATCCACTCTGCCAGGTTTGACGTCTGATTTGTGGGTTAGGCCACTCTGCATGTTTGCCCTCCAATTAAAACTCTTCCATACAGCTTTTCAACGACACTCAGTAGACTTATACCTCTGGAATTACTGCACTCATACCTGTCTCCCTTCACCTTATACAACGAAACCACACACGCGCTACTTCAATCTCCAGGCACTTTACTAGCAACAAAACCCACATTGAACAGACGTGTCAGTCATTCTATCTCCGCATTTTCTCCTTTCTTTAGACATTCACTTGTGTCATTGATACCTGGAACTTAACCAATTTTTATCAAATTCGCCGCATCTTTCACTTCTTCACTTCTTATTCGACTGCTATTCACTTCTCCAAACACAGGCATTCTAACATCACCTTCAACAGCTACCACTCTCGCAACCCTTCACGCTCAGCAGTTCCTCAAAATACTCTGCCCATCTCTTCCTCACATCACATCCCTCCACTAGCAGCCTTCCATTTGCATCCTTCACTCTTGCCTCACTCTCCACCTGTCCTTTCCTAATTCTCTTCACTTCCTTCCAAAAGAAACTTTCTTCTCTTAAAGAAGTCCCCTCCCAACTTCCTCCCCCACTATTAAAAATAACTAATGAAATAGATTTCATAAACTGAACTCGCTTGCGAGTCTTAAATACTGATTTTGCTGACTGCCTCAAAATGTAATTTTTCAATTTCGAAAATCATTAAAGAGTTTCAATGAGATAGTCCGATAGTCCTTTCAAATTAATTTTCATTTTAACTACGCTGCCAAGAATTTCGTTGACGGACTATTCCCCACCAGATGTACTTTTGAGTGTTGCACCACCACGCCACCTGCTTATTCCATACCACACCACCTGCCTCTACCATACCACACCACCTGCCTTTACCATGCCACGCCACCTGCTTCTTCCATACCACACCACCTGCCTTTCCCATGCCACGCCACCTGCTTCTTCCATTCCCCACCACCTGCCTCTACCATACCACACCGCCTGCCTTTACCATGCCACGTCACCTGCTTCTTCCATTTCACACCACCTGCCTCTACCATACCACACCACCTACCTCTGCCATACCACACCACCTGCCTTTTTCATACCACACCACCTGCCTTTTTCATACCACACCACCTGCTTTTTTCATACCACACCACTTGTCTGTTTCATACCACACCACCTGCTTCTGCCATACCACACCACCTGCCTTTTTCATACCACACCACTTGTCTGTTTCATACCATACCACCTGCCTCTTCTATACCACACCCCAATACAGGGATAAACTTGCCGATAAGAAACCAACACGCATTCACTCATAACTGGACAAAACGGCAACAGAAAAGTTCTAATTGTAGATTCAAAGTTTTATTCACATGTATTACAACACCAGTACGTAATTTCAGGTTAAAAAGTTAATCGAAGAAGGTAGAAAATCGAAAATTTTAGAGGTTCATCGTAGTTTGCATGGTAATGCTGTGCGTATAACTAAATAAAAATTTATCGGATAATATAAAGTTTTTCCTGAAGAAAGAATTAGCCATCAATAAAAATTTATGAGACGCTAAACGCAATCAACAAACTAACTGCGGTGAAAGTATTCACTAGATCCAGTGTAGCAATAGAAGAAGTTACCTTACCTGAATGACACCCTCGACGCACTGAAGGAAATACGACACATCATCGAGAAATCTTCCCGATAGCATTATCATTGACGAAAACTGAGTGATAAGCATTTAAAGTGAAAAGAGATGCATGTAAAATGGTAAGTCTGTGCAATTAAGAAACGTTAAAAAATGTAAAAGTTGCAAAGACGTAGAACTTTCAGAATGAAAAAGCCGGAAAGCGATTAGAGTTGCAAAATGGTAAAAGTCATAAAAACGCTGAAGTTACAAAATAAAATTGCCAGAAAGCGATTAGAGTTATAAAACGGTAGAAGTCGTAAAGACGTAGAAGCTACGAAATGGAACAGCCACAAATGCACAACAGCTATTAAATAAAGAAAGTCGTAAAGACGCAAAACTCACCGTAAAGTCCTAAATTATTCGGTCACCCACCGTTGTTCAATACTTAAGGGTCCGTTCATCATGTTCAATTCATCCTTGGCTCTTTATAGGTCAGAAATTAATCAAAAAATACCCTTATTTTAACGAAGACTTGGTTCGAAAGAAACGTAAAGCAAAAAATGTAAAAGTACTAAATTATTCGTAGTTAGAAGAGAGCATTGGAAAAAAAGTGTCCAAGCCCTTATAGGAATGTATGGGTACTATGAGAGAAGAAAACAATGGCGGAAACGATGGGAGAAAAAGAGAGAAAGAGAAAGACAGATAAGATTCGACCGTCATAAGAATAAGAATGGCACAAGCAAGACTACATTACTTTATTCAAACCAATAGGAAACAGGAAATTAATTTTAACCCTCGCACATTTAACCCTTTAACCCCACGTCACACTCGCACATTCTGTGTGCGTGTATGGCTCACTTCAACAGCTGTCACATGTCGCTGTGAAACATAACTTCAGTGCGAGCGTTTATTATGGTATAGCTTTGCCATATAAGAATCATTTTATAATAGAATAAAATACTCTACGTTTCATTTTACACTTAAAAGTCGCAGCCGTCTTAAACGACACATATTTTATATAATGAGTTAGACCAAATAACAGCACAGTTACTGCGATACTACCGGAGGTCATAAAGTATTGTTTGCATGTCACAATATATTGTTAACAATGCAAATCTCATTTAGTTTCTATTATAAATTGAAAGTTAATTCGAGCAATTAGTACACGTTTTATAATATCAATTAAATAAGTGTTCTAGTGCTGGTTAATTTTGTAAGTTGCCTTCTACGAATATTTACGCCAAATAAATTCGATTACTTTACTTTCGAAAATTTTAGTGAAAAATTTTATGCGCTGAGATTAGTATATTTAATTACAATTTAAAACTATCTGGCAGTTGAACTCCTTCCAAATCGCAAATAAGCTCGCACTCTGCATAGCCATTTCCAAATCACAACTAGAACTTTTTGTAAGCAAGTGCACAACCGAACTGCATTGCAACATCTGGTAACTCATGGTTAGACGATACAACGACTTTTGGCCATGGATAAACTCTGGACCAGTGTACAAGACGCACTCTACACGCACACGGACGCTGCAATACAGGTACATGAAAATGTGCGAGGTTGACGTGGGTGCAGCCCTGTCGCGTGTGGGGCAACAGCTGGGTACAGCCCCCAATCTATCACCACCTCCACCACTGCACCTGAGACGCATGCCAGATACCGCCATTCTACAGACCATTCTTTAATCGAAACTACCCGTTTATTTAGATAAAAAGACAACAACACTACAAATTATACAATTATATATTACTGTCGTAATTGTCGCCACGATAAGTTGAGAGAATGCCATTGGTATTTCATTGTATTGCGGAAATATAAAATGATAGATTTTCACGGAACGAACTCTAGTGACATTGAATGAACTAACTGGAGAGTCAGTAGCAAAAACAAACATTTTCGAGACTGTTCGTTTTGAGTCGAAATAGCTCGTCGACAGGCAAAGTAAACAATTTATTTATTTTAAGAAAGCTGTCGTTTTTTAGCTATTACATAAATTAGTTAATATAACTGCTACCTGCTGGCTGATAACTGTACGGAGCTATGTCAGAACAAGGGGTTCAAAATTGCACAAGGAGAAGATGGCCAAATTAACACTTTTTCTTTTATGAAAATTTCCGAAAAAATTCGGCTTTTGAGATACTAGTTGCTTATTGTTTTAAAGGATGGAATTTAATGACCCAGTTTCTCACAATATTTATTTTGAATCTACGTTACAAACACATCTATTCTATAAGAGTTTACGATAATTAAATTTAGTTTTTGTGATCTTTGGAAAACATTTTAGCAAGGTCACCCATTGAATTTATGGAAGATCTCATAGCCAGAATGGCAGTGGCTGATGGTGAGATTTCTGAAATGCCACACGTGTTTCCTAATATCCGGCAGTCGTTAAAGCTAAGACTTCAAAAATGCATTGATATAGGCGGAACACATTTTGAACAATGATTGTTAAGTAAATTTAATATAAATATTGCGAGTAATTATGTTTTTAAATTTCATCATTTAAAACCATGAGCAGCTAAAATCTCAAAAACCCGAATTATTCTCGGATAATTTAATGGAAGAAAAAGTTTTCATTTGGCCATTTTCTACTTGGGTGTGCAATTTTGTACTTCTTGTTCTGAAACACTTTATGTATCGAGTATATAAGGGAAATAAGAAAATACAACACAGTAGTTATTGTTTGTTTTTCAAGAATTTTAGCATTAGGCTTGTTTCCATTGATATTTTTGGTTAGATACGTTTTCCTTTTACTGAAAATGACACCGCCTCTCAATAGTGCAGCCTTTCCTCGTGAGACTCCAGCCTTCCTCCTTGCCACGCTTGTCGGTTGGTACACAATCTTTCTGCCCTGGGACCTCTTGTTGAAAATTGTGTTACCTGCAGTGTGAAGAAAAGTTGCTAGTTGAGATTTGGTTTTAATTTTTCCTAATCTCAACTTAAAACACTGCAATCCCTTTCTGACCTTAGATCAATCTAACCAATCTAGAGTATTTTTAAACAGTTATAATGTCGAGTCCCGCTCAGATGAAGTCTCTTTAGAAGTATCCTGCAGGGGAGAGTCAATAATGCCTACTTCTGCAAGCACAGGATCCTGTGTCGAAACTTCTTTCTCCATTCAAGCAGCTTTAGGTTGACCATTCTCAAGAGAAGATATGCAGTTACAGTTACTTTCTGATGTTTTACAATCCTCAAAGAAGTCATCCACAGGCACCTTTCCTTCTCTGACTGCTACAAGAGCAACTTTGTTAAGTTCTACACTGATGGATCAAAAACTGGAGACCTGTGGGATGTGCTGCCTTGTCTGGAGAAAGGGTCAGTGCAAGGAGACTGCTCCCAGAGTCATCGATTTTCACAACGGAATTTTACGGTGTGCTAGAGGCGCTGAAATTAATTGAGGAGTCCCGTGTGGCTTTTTTACTATTTTCGTTGACTCAAAAAGCGTAATAGATGCCAGGCAAGTGTATAACAGTACACACCCGCTCAATGCTGAGATTCTCGCAATGTTAATAAACTTTTCGAGTAGACGTAAGAGTGTTGACATGTGGGAGTATCTGGCAATGAGCGAGCCGATCGGGAGGCTAAGAGGGCTGCGGAGAAAAATGAGGAGACGTTGAATTTGATGGTTCCGTTCCGAGACTACTACCCTCGGATAAAGGCGGCAGTGAGAGTCCTGTTGCAACAGGAGTGGAACTGCACAATTGATAATAAATTGAGAAGTATTAAACCCACCGTACGTTAGTGGGCATCGTCAAGCTGTCGCCCTTGTCGGATGGAGGTGGTACTCTTCCGCCTTCGTATTGGCCATACCCGCTTAACGCACGGACACTTGATGGAGCGGCAGCCGAAGAACACGATGTGAGCGCTGTCACGTTCCTCTGACTGTCAAACACTTTCTTGTTGAGTGCCCCCGGTATGCTGCTGCCAGGAATGTGCGTTTCCCGATACTGCGAGGTCCTGATGAGGATGTAATGATCGGAATGCTCAAGGAAATCAATCGTTCAGCTTTCAGTGTGACAGCGTTTAAAATATTCCTAGAGCAGTGCAACTTGATCTCTGAAATTCAACCAGAAGAAGAACAGTCTAAGCAAGGAACTTCTTCACGTCTGAGATGTGGATGACAAAACTGCAATATGCGCGGGCGGCACCCACGTCAACCTCGCACATTCTCAGTGTGCGTGCGCGTGTCCGTGGCTCGTCACCACCTCTAAAAATCACTACCATGCACACTTCAACAGCTGCCACATGTCGCTGTGGGACAAACTCTAGTGCGAACATTTATTATTGTATAGCTAATAATAATGGGAGAAAACATCAGTTAATGGTGGAATAAAATACTCTATGTTTCATTTCACACTTAAAAGTCACAGCCATTTTAAATGACATATGTTATATAATGAGTTAGACCAAATAACAACACAGTTACTACGATACTACCAAATGTCATAATTTATTGTTGGTATGACACAATGTATTACTAACGATGCAAATCTCATTTAGTTTATATTACAAGTTGGTTAATTCGAGCAATTATCAAGTGCTTTATAAAATGAATTAAATAAAAAATATTCTACTGCTGAATCGTTTTGTAAGTTGCCTTTTATGCATATTTACGCCAAGTGAATTCGATTACTTGACTTAAAAAGTTTTACTAAAAATTTTATAGGCTCATATCAGTATGTTTAATTGTCCCTTCCCTCTCGAATATTACTATTTTGGTCTATTACTATATTATATATTACTACTTTGGACACAAAGTTGAAAATAAAGGAACCTTAATGCTCTCTTTGGTGATAAAGCTTGACGCCAACACACCAAGTAATAAATGTTATGGATTTTATCACAAAATTGCATTTGTTTCGTTCGCGTCAGGAAATTGTGTACAGCCTCTGTACACACCCCTTCCTCAATCATATATGACATACAAGTACAATGCTTCAGCAATACCGAATTCCTTTCAGTTGCGCTGGTGGAAATGAGATAGTTTTTAAATAAATATTAATGCTTGTGGCCACAATATTTAATACTACAAAGTTAGTTATTTTTTCTGTCTTTACGAGATGACTGTAATGTATTCGACGATATTTAATATAACTTTCAAAACTCTCTAAATGATTAATAAGAAGTATATTATTAATTAAAGACAATTACATGTAGTGATATTTACTTGAATATGTGATACATTATTTCATTATTTATTTATCTTATCGTTATTCATTATTTATTTATTTTTATTTATCGTAGCATTCATTGTTTATTTTTAAACTTAGTTACGATTTTTTTTATTGAGCCAACCTGTAAACAATTACATCTAAGAAACATTTGAAAGAAAATAATTTTTGAAAGCATTACTGTATACTATGAGAATTAATGAATTTTTGCAATTGGTACATTTCTAGATATATTTAATGATTAATTCCTTTTTCTTTCACGATCACCAGCAGACTAGCTTTTTCAGCCTGAAGATGGTAGTTTCATCGAAAAGTTGCATTTTATAGATTGGCAGAGGCATAGAATTTTAACGATTGGCATTTTGCACTTAAAAATGTTGAGCGAATTCGATTTTATTTAAACACGTGAAGGACTGAAAACATTCATAGAGTTAAAGAGTTGAAAAAGCGATCGTAACTAAATTAATAATACATAATGAAAGCATGCATCACATATTAAAATAAATATTACTACATGCAATTGGCTTTCATTTATAAAATATTTTTCATTACCTATATTAGAACTTTTGAAAATGACATTAAATATCGTGCAATGTGTTATAGCTGTCACGTAAAAACACAAAAAAATAACTAGATTGGAAGCATTAAATAGTGTGGCCACGAGCATTAATATTCATTCGAAAACTATCTCATTATCGCCAGGGCACCTGGAAAAATTTAGGCATTGATGAAGCATCATACTTGTATGCCATATATGACAGGGGAAAGATGGTGCACAGATTTCCTGAGGGGAAGTAAAAAGGTGCAACATTTGTGATGAAATTTATAACATTCATAACTTACTGTGTTAGCGTCAAGCTTTCTTTTTCACTAATGAGAGCATAGAGATTCCTTTATTTTCCACTTTACGACCAAAATAGGATGACATTAAACGAGAGGGAAGTGACAATTTAATATACTGATATGAGCACATAAAATTTGTCACAAAAATTTTATAAGTAAATTCATAGAATTTATTTGACGAAAATTAGCATAAAAGGAATCTTACAGAACGCTTAAGCCTTAAAAACTTTAATTTAATTCATATTATAAAGAACCTGTTAATTGCTAGAATTGATTACTTATTTATAATATAGACTAAAGAGATTTGCATTTTTAACAATACATTGCGACATAAGAACAACACATCGTGACATACGAACAATACATTATGACATACTTTAGAATCGCAGTAACTGTGCTGGTATATTGTTTGGTCTAACGCATTATGTAATATGTGTCGTTTAAGACAGCTGCGACTTTTAATTGTAAAATGAAACATGGAGTATTTCATTCCATTACCAAATGATACTTCTATGGCAAAGCTCTACCATAATAAATGTTTGCACTACAATCATCTGACGCAGCGACGTGTGGCAGCTGTTGAAGTGGGCGTGGTTCTTGGTGACGGTGACTAGCCGTGCACATACACAGACTCTCAAACGTGCACAGAAAGGGGCAACTTTAACGTGGGTGCGGCCGGGCTTGCTGTGTAGATGCCTCCGGGGATTTCAGCGTGGGTAAGGCGCCCGGCCATAAATGGGTGGGCAGCTGAAATCCCTTACGAGGTTTTGGCTGCCCTATGCTTGCGGTTTTTGCTTGGCTTTGTGGATGATCTTTCAAAGAACAGCTAGCTGGGATATGATGACCATAGCAATGGTGTAGGTGGCAATTGGAATGGCTCTTATGATGGCTGTTGCTGTGGTTCCGTAATGATTATTGCAGCAAGCATTGAATAGCGATTACATAGTATGTTTTGCTGAAGTGATGCTAAGTTTGTATTCACAAACTGTTAGACCTACGGTGCGATATAGTACGAATTACTGAAACGCAAGCATTTCTATGTTAATACTACTACTACTACAACATTAAGATATCTGCGCTGTGAAGAGCAGTTGCAGAAGTTCTGTGGAGGACGTAAAGCGCTGTATTGCGAGCATGCAACTTGGTGCTTGCATGCATGACCTGTCGATGCATCAGCGCATGTGCACACTCCAATTGTGAGATCGACCTTTTACACAACTTCCTCTGTTGAGCTCAACGCTTCAAATGTGTACTTTTCAGTCAGTCTGCGAGATGGCAGTCACGGAATGGTGCTAGCCAAGTGCTAGCATTATTTTGTGGGTAGTTTTTCTTTCGAGCAAAATCCAGGAGGCGCTGTTTTGCCTTGACTACTAGGAGCGCTGCCGGGTTGTAGACTTTGTTCCTAAAAATAAACATAAAAATCAGCTAAAAGAGACAGTGGATACATCACCTATACAGTGAAGAGAACAAATTGAAATACGAGATCAAATGCATGGCGACGAACTATTGTGTCACAAAATGAACAGTCTCAAAATGTTTGTTTTTGCTACTGACTCTCCAGTTAGTTCGTTCAGTGTCACTAGAGTTCGGTCGGTTAATATCTCTTATTCTATATTTCCGCAATAGAATGAAATACCAATGGCATTCTCTCAACTTATCGTGACGACAATTACGACAGCAACTTATAATTGTATAATATGTAGTGTTGTAGTCTTTTTATAGAAAAAACATGTAGTTTCGATAAAGAATGGTCTATATAATGGCGGTATCTGGCATGCGTCACAGGTGCAATGACGGAGGTGGTGGTAGAATGGGGGCTGTACCCAGCTGTTGCCCCGTGCGCGTGCAGGCATATCGGCAGTCTCTTCTATTTTGGAGTCGAAGAAAGTTATACAGGGTGTCCATGAAAAATGTATCCACTGATGCACGGATAACTGATATCGGAACCATATATCAGAATTAGCCTGTTGTACGGTTCTGGTATCATATATATGTACATTAGCATAGGTAGGAGCTTTAGAACAGGGTCAATTTTATCAAAGCCCCCATTTTCAGCCGTTCGAGAGCACTCTGACGAGTGCGATAATCCAATTTCCGTCAATCAGTTTTCAATCTTAGCAAAATCACAGTTTAATACAGATATGCGCATTTTAGAGTCCTTGTACATTTTTAAACTTAAG
>JACJUY010003302.1:3277-15180 GCA_014220935.1 Platorchestia sp. MABIK | reverse complement strand
GAGATAAATTCATGCTTCCTTATTACTCAAAGGCCCGGTCGCAACACAGTATCCTCTTTGTTGGAACTAAAACTTGGAACTCAATACCTGCGGAGATCCGTGAAAGTAATTCCTACAAGGTATTCAAAAGAAATCTTGAGTCTCACTTCCTATCACAATACTAGTAGTGTAAGATCACCAAGTCTAATCTTATCTCCTACATGACTGCATGGTCCTAATAATGTAATTTGCCATGGGTAATATCGCCGATCTTCAGTCTGCTCTTAAATCATTTATCGATTATACTGTTAAATTTTCTACAAATGACCTATGTTGTAAAATGAAGTAACTAATATCGAATAACTTATCTCATTGATCAGTCTAATGCGAAACTAGGTTAAGTGATTTTAGGTTAAACATTGTTCTCATCATTATTAGCGCATTATTGTACGACTTAGAATAACGTTGATGGTTGGATGCCCCAGAAGTCGCTGAACTTATTCGGGCCCACAGGTAGCTATACTCAAATTTGACCATTGTTCTAGACTTAAGAAACATTCTACCTCTGTATCACATGTGGTAAATAAATTGTTTAAATTGTTTAAATTGTTTACCAGAGTAGCATCTCAGTCTCTTCATCAGCAGCAACCTCAGCAACAACAACAGCATAAGTCTCTACATCAGCAGCAACCTCAGCAACAACAGCAGCATAAGTCTCTACATCAGCAGCAACCTCAGCAACAACAGCAGCATTAGTCTCTACATCAGCAGCAACCTCAGTAATTACAGCAGCATAAGTCTCTACATCAGCAGCAACCTCAGCAACAACAGCAGCAGCACCGCAGGTGTGGTGCAACAGGAGCAAGGAGAGATCAAGTTTCTAATTAGCAAAGCTCCCAACGAGAGGAGCAGCTACCGGACCATTTTTAGGTGATGTGAGGGTAACATCTGATCTCAAGTCTACTCTAAGTACCTGAAATACCACAAATAAGTTTTTGGTTGCTCTGAATTTCGTCGTGACTTATGTAAAAGCCCGTTATTTAATGTCAAGTTCAGTTGAGGGCATCTGATGACATCTTCAGTTCTGGAATGTCACATTCTGTACTCGTAAAAATCCGATTCCTATACTGAGTTTCAACTTTTAGATGAGTATCGAAAAAAGTTAAATGTGTTAAGCATGCCTTTCGTGTGTGATTCGAAGGAAATCAAGTGTAATACCCTTTTGCATGTGGTGTGATCAGTTGGAAAAGCTCGCAAAAATAGCAAAGTGTGGTAAAATTCCATAGTTTTTTGTGCCCCTATTGAAATCAATAACAGACTGTTGGTTTAGAATATGCTTCGAGGGCCAGGGTACTATTTTGCTTTAGAAACTGGAGTAATGAGAGGCATCATGTCCAGTCAACGTCATAACCCTTCACTCTCTCTCCTTATAAGTAATTGTAATAACTCTCATATGTCATGAGCATAATTTGGATAATTCATGAAAATAACAGAGAAACCTTGCGCTGCGAGCTCAAAAGAACGTTCTGCTTCATCGGGAGTAATTTTATGGGGCAGAAAATGCCAGCGCCTTTGCCCCAAGTTTGCTGTTCGTTTAGCCATAAAGTAGAGTTCTCACATGACCAGTAGGAGCCGGGTCTGTTCCGCAAATGTTGGACCGACAATTGCCATAGTTTTTCGTCTCCAAATTGTGTTTGCAGAGTGGCTTGTATTGAACAGCGGTCGTCAATATCACGTTGCGCTCGCCTTCCGTCGCGTCAGTGCCACCACCGAGAAAAAATTCACAAGTGCTCATTAATTTTAGAGCAAACATCACAATGAGGGGTTAAGGAGAGCTGCGAGGGTCAAACGAGGCTCTGAAAAAAACGTTCGCGTGAAGACGGCGCGCCGTGCGTGCAATGCAGCGCTGCTCCGTGAACCTTCGGTCAACATTGCGCCGGGTCGGGTTTTTGTTGGGGTGGCTTGCTGTGTGCTTCTGCTCTGCTGCTGCTCTACTTCTGCTCTACTTCTGATGTTATTCTGCTCTACTTCTGCTCTACTGTCCTTCTTCTGCCCTTCTTCTGATTTACTTCTGCTATAATTCTGCTCTACTTCTGCTCTACTGCTCTACTTATGCTCTAGTTTTGCTGCAATTCTGCTCAACTTTTGCTGTAATTCCGCTTTTCTTTTGCTTTAACTCTGCTGAATTTCTGCTTTGCATCTGCTCTAGTTTTACTGCAATTCTGCTCGATTTCTGCTCTACTTCTGCTCTAGTTTTGCTGAAATACTGCTCTACTGCTCTACTGCTGCTCTACTGTTCTACTTCTTCTCTAGCTCTGATGTAATTCTGCTGCAATTCTGCTCTATTTCTGCTCTAATTCTGTTCTATTTCTGCTCTACTTCTACTATAATCTTCTCTACTTCTGCAGTAATTCTGCTCAACTTCTGCTCTGCTTATGCTCTAGTTTTGTTGCAATTCTGCTCTACTTCTACTGCAACCCGCCGCACTGAACGCGTTGAAATGTATTTAATGTCGTCTAATGAGCTCTGTGTATGTTAAAGAACCAAGTATGGCCGCAGGAATTAGATTGATCCATTGTTCGTTCATACAGAGGCATTAAATTTAGAAAGTTTGAGACATGACGTTTTATTTTAACTGTTCATTTTTTCAAGAACGTGGTGTCCATAGGAGAAATGTTGAAAATTTCTAACTCACAAATTTTGACAATCAGTTGTTTTGGAGTTGCACTTTAGTTTTCACTCCGTTTCGTCATAGAGTTGCCCCGTGTGAACCCTCCAAAGATGCCTTTAGTATTCCATGAGATGTCAACAGACGATGCAAGACGTCATTAACGAATGCGAAGAGCGTAATGAACTTCTGGTGTTGCGTAATTGCCTCGTGCAACACCGGCTTCGAAATTCGGACACATTCTCCAGTTTCCAGAAGCGAGCGGAGTTTGGAGAGGCCGAGGCGACGCTCTTGTCAACATCTGTCGTCGAGTTGACGTGCTTCTCCAGGCTCGCTGAGCGGCCACCCTCCGCAGACTTGGTGACTTCCAGTCGCTCGACTCAACCCACTTCAGCATCTGACTGAAGCGGACGGAACTTGCGCGACAGCGACTGTCTGTAATTTCAGATGCCTAGGTTGCTGTTCCAACCTCGTGAGAAGCAAATTACCAGAAAGAAAGAATGCTAAATACTGAACGTGGAAGAGGAATAAAATAAGAGGAATACTGTACGTAGAAGAAAGAAAGTACATCAGACAGCACCACCCAGAAGGAAAGAATGCTTTGCGTAAAGAGGAATACTGTCCGCAGATATAAAAACATCAGCAAGCTACAATATTTTAATGGGAAATAATGTTTTACTTAAAAAGGAATAACCACATCAGATAGGACCACACATAGGAAAAGAAAGTTTTTCTTAAAGAGGAATACTGTACAAGGAAGAAAATCAGGAATACTGTACGTAAAACGAAAAAAGAACATTAGATAGCACCACATAAAGAGAAAGAATCTTTGACACCAAGAGGAATACCGTACGTAGATGAAAAAACATCAGATAGCACCACCCAAAGGAAAAGAAAGTTTTACACAAAGAGTAATACAGTACATAGAAGCAAGTAAGAACATGAGGAACACTGTACGTAAAAGATGGCATGCACATCAGCTAGCAGCACCCAAATCTACCATCTTTAGGGAGGAATACTGCAGGTAGAAACAAACAAGAACATCAGCTAGCAGCACCCAAAGCTACCATATTCAGGAATGAGGACCCACAGCATCAGGTGCTGAGCGTCTCTCAGAAGGCAGGCAGGCAGGCCGGCACATTTTAGAGCGGCCGCGGCTACAGCGAGGGTCACTCACGTAATTAGAGGGGACGGCGCCATGTCCCTCTCTCTGTCCCCTCATTAGAGGCGTTGATTGGCCCTCTCTACGCCCTCATCTCGGTCTTGCCTGCTTCTTACGGCCTATACGTCTTTTCTCTAAGGCGCCTGTTATGTATATGCGCCGCGCTGTCATGGGACGTATTTCTTAATTTCGCTCATATTGTCCTCACATCTGTTTTAATCCACTTAATTTCACTCATATTGATCTCGTATCAATTTTCCATACTTAATTTCAACCAAAATATCATCATCAAATCTGTTTTCCCCACTTAATTTCACTCGTAATATCCTCACATCCGTGTTTTCCCGCTTAATTTCACTCACAATATCCTCAAATCCATTTTCTTCACTTAATTTCACTACTAATATCCGCACATCCGTTTTTCACATTTAATTTCACACCTCATGTGTTCTCTTCCATTTAGTTTTCTTTTTATTTTTATTTATACACTATATTGTAAACGGTTGCCTGTTTACTACGTTTCATCAAAGTTAAATTTTAATTCTACAATAAAAACAAAATCAAGAATGCTTCTAATGTATGCAACCTGTCATGAAATCTCTTTTTAACTTTACAATACTTTGCCAAGAAAAGTTTTCAATTTTATCTGTCACGTTCAGAGTTTTCCAATAATAGTCTAGTAATCGAACATACTGAGGTTTTTATCCAGTAATTTCAGTCTTGAAAGTGAATCGAAGTAGATGAGCAAACAAATAAAAATTTAGAGCAAACAGTAACTCTGCGTTAAAAGTCAGTTAAGTTTTTGGTCATTTGTGTCACCAAAATTTGAAGCTATCGACACTAACACTGCGTAAGTAATCAGTTTTGGTTTTCGTTATTTCGAGTCCCGAAAATTTAGAGCTATCGAGAGTAACACTACGTTAGTGAATCGACTCCCCAAGAATCCCCTCCCCACGCCTGGCTCCCTCCCAGAACAGGAGGGGATGCTGCTGCGAAGCCCGCATTCTTTGCCTGCAAGAAAATCCTCTCCTTCATCGGAAGTGAACTTTTCTGGTGAGTTTTCCCTCGGTCTTGGGAGGCTTTTAGGGCGCAGTCTGTTGCGCTTTATTTACCACGTGACCTTTCAAGTTTACCTCCCCCTTCCACGGTGCAGGTCTCTTTTTTAGCATACTTTCCAGCAGAAATCCCTTATCAAGGCGCTGTTTTGAACAGCATCTTTGCCTGCTGTACGGAGCGCTCGAGGTGGCCACTACACAGAGCTTGATGCTAAAGAACTCATTTTATCAACTGTAACATTCTTTACTGTGGAGCATGCATCCTCAGCAATGCTCGATACTTGGAAGCAGGTCTCCATATTACGCTCAAAAGCCATTATTGCGGCGAACTATTGCACGACTATTCGCTAGTTGGAAATTGGTACTTCGGAAAGAATGAGAACATCGAAAACGTTTTCGCTAGATTGTTAAATGTACAGTCACCAAACACTCTTGCTGTGAGATGGTAAGTGACTTGAAAGTTATCGCATGCGCTATGTAATGAGAGATCATTGATGGTATTCTAGAGCAGTTTGTACTCCGATCGCAGAATTCTGGATCCTAGGACTACTCAAAACTCTGCATGGACGTACAGCTGCTGCTAGAGTTCGAGGTTTTCCTTTAGTTCAACCCTTTGACCGCACCGTTAATCACAGGTGGCCACGGAGGGGATTTTCATAGTGCTACTGACGGACCAGTAGTCACAAGCTTAATTTTTTTAAATTAGTAATTGAACCTAAATGAAGGACCGATTCAGTTTATGTTTGCTAGTTTCGAAATGGCTGACTACAGATGAATTCAAGTTTGAGTTGAATATTGGACTTCAGTTTAACCCGTTGTGGTCAAAGTGTTAAGGAGCAAATTAAAAGTACGTGGGGCGTGAATGACCCTGCTGGTACATTGGGGAGTTGACGTTAAGTTTATTGACAGTCAAAGATGAGGGAGTAAACGGAAATTAATGCGCGTTAAATTGAAGCTATCGATGACAGAAACACATTCATGTGAATTAACAACCGTACTCCAGTAAGAGGTGTTGGTTAATTTAATTCCGACAACATTATTTATTAACTTCAACTTAAGATGGCTTCACGATAAATATTTGACAGATTCCTTTTGCGTATGATAATTTGGGTGGGTGGATAAATGCACATTTATTGTTAAATTTATTAAATAGTCTGAGTTAAAACGTTCGTGTCTACTGGTAGTAAAAACATCATCACGCTACTCTGGTGACTGTTCCGCTCCACCCACTCGTTGATTTCCAAAAGTTGAGTTTTCTATCTTCATTTATCGATTTAAGTGATAGCCACAGAGTATGGAATTTGTCTAAAATGTGTGCACTTGCACATTTGATTCAAACTAGACCTAGCGTTGTGTGAACTGGATATCAATCACGAGCATTTTCTAAATAATGATTTTCAGTCTTGGGTTGGAGGTTCGATGCGAACTTTAGAAATAGATCCCCACATGAAAGACTAGCTCGCAACAATCTGCTGCGTGTAACCCGCAACTAAACTCTTCAAAGTGATCGTGATTTATCCGCCTTCTTTTATAAGGCCAGTTAACAGCACGGCTGCTACGACACCATGGTTCGATATGAGCGATGACTCGTAAGGGAGTTCGATATCACAGAGCAGAGTTGTAGCTCTCCTCGAATGCTAACGTGAACAGGCACTAAACGACATTTCTTTAGATTGTATTAGATGTTAGTTTAAGCCTCCCTAACCACAACAAAGGAGTTTTAAAGAAAGGAAGGAAGAAGGCACCATTGAGTATGGATTGAAGGGAACGCGGAATTTATGCACAAGGAGCATAGAAACAGTACATTGAGAAAGAAGTTTATGAAACAAGATAAAAATTGAAGAAGAAAGTAGTAGGTGCTGAAAACAGGACAGCGGTGAACCTTAAAAAATGGTCCTTAACTTAGCAGAAACATTTCATTTAACGAAAAAAAAGCCTACCTAACTCTCAGCTCGGGACCTAACGTATTTTCCTGGGAGTGCTAATTCCCATAGATACAACAGTTGCATCCCCCTGGGGGGCGTATCTTTAAAAGGTAAACATTTTTTTGGTAGCACTTTTATTACAATCGGGTTGTGGCTATGGTTTTTCAGCAGATTACTTTAAGGCGAGGCAGGTAGTGAGTGAACTTCAAGTGCGATGAGTGGAAGAGTACCCTCTCTAACGTATTCTATCAGTTTTTTCTGCTTTCGATTATCACCAGAGAAGCTGAGCATTTCCTGGTGAAAATATCTAGAGTGCTAGACAGGTATCGAACCAAGTAACGTTGTAGTGTAAATGGAATGTTGTATCCTCATGCCATGGAGATGACAGACCTGCAAGCTACGGAAACTCGCAAATCTCGAGAGCTAAAAAACTGAACATTTATTGGAGAGAGTCGTAATTAACCCTTAGACAAGGACTATTTTCGTTTGTTTTTTATTCGAGCGGCGAATTTGTTTCCATGTTGTTAATTGATTAAAAAGTACAGCGACGTCATTCATTGAAATGGAATCGACCTTAGGTCCACATAACCTAAAACGAAGCACACAACACTGTTATGTGGATTATGTCAGTGGGTCACGGTTTCAACAGCGGAGTCCTGAACGGTTTTCCAGACCGTAACACGTGCAGTAACTGGTTTAGATTGCAGAGCTCCGAGGTTTTTCAGAGATTCAGACGCAAATCTCAATCGCGGAGGTATACAGTGCAAATCTAAAACGTAAACGTTTTCTGGAAATGCTTGCACTAAGCTTTCACTTACGAAAAAATTAAAACGGCGTCAGTAAATAAATTTCGTAATATCCCAGGAATATGTACAAGTGTGAGTAAGCTACTCACGTGTATTTGATGAGACTTCCTCAAATACGAATCAAATTCATAAATTTCCTTTAACTTTGTCAGTGCAATTGGATGCTCCATTCAGGATAGACAAAGGAGTCCTAAAGCGTGTAACAAAATGATTGTTAACATCTTTAATGAATTATTTTAATTGTTTGCATGTTACATTTATTGAACATCGATGAGCATTTGTTTCCCACGACACTGTATTGAAAATATTACTCTCATTATCTCGCCAGTTGCGTCAGTTTAATCGTATTTGTTTTTTCAGTACAACTGTGAATAAGCTTCATCTTTTTTTGCAGATTAGAGGATAGGCCTAGGCTGCGTCTCTGCAATGACATTTATTAGGACGGAGGTAGGCCTCTCACATTCCTCGCCGCTCAGCAAATTGCCGAAGCTAAAAGATCAGGAAGCGCATCTTCAGCGAACCAGATAAAGAATGCATTAACTCTCTACGTCGCGACCTTCCCTCTCCGACCTTTACTGTGTTATTCCTACCAGAAAAAAAGAAGCCTTGCTATTTAAACTGAAAGGGAGTTTTCCGGTCTCCATTACGCGTTTGAAGACACTACTGAAAACACTCGGAATTTTTAATTACGGAGGGGAGAGCGACAGGAAAAGAGGGGAGGCTTAGCAGCTCGCTTGCAGCGTTGGTGCACGCACAAGTCTTGAATTTTTCTGCTCATCTCAAACTTATTCAGCCCATCGCAAAACTTCTCAGCCCGATCAAATTTTAACGCTTCACTTACGGGATTCTGAGTTTGATCCTCTTGCATTTCAAGCAGAGAGTGAATTCCGTGAAAACTTTTGCAGCTTGCGCTGTTGTTGTGTTTCGACGTCTTTTCGCCCCACAGATTTGTTTCTAGCTAATTATAAATCTAAAGCTATTGTTTTTTTTCGTAAGAAGTTCTTCACCTCTGTATTTCTTATATTTGATTACTGCATAGATTGTCAAGCCTCAACGAAGAGTTGACATAGAATAATAAATCGCTTAAATTTTTTAAATTTGTGAGATGTTGATAATGTAACTCTGTTGCGTTTGTTGAAAATTTGAGTATCATGTGCATTGACATGAACATAAAAAAATATTTTCAGGTAGCATTGGTGAGAAATCGTTTTATGACTCAAGAGTCTATAAATAAGGTTACTGTGTCTATATATAGGATGAATCAAAAAGACTGTTTGTAATACTAGATAAAGACAAAGGAATAAGAAAATACAAGAAAAATTAATGCACCATGAAAAGAACTAATAAAAAGTAAACATATAAACTAGCGAGAGTTTGAGAATTCTTATATTTCATCATCATTGTTGTTACAGAAGGACACAAAAGGGCCAAATATAAATGCGAAGGATTACGGAAAAATGACAAAAACTAGAACATAAACAAATCTATATACAAAGTACTTTGCACGCAGTTACTTCCAATTCACACCCCTACTACGCACGCACGATAATTCAGTCATTCACACCACTATAGACCTTGAATTAAAATGTAAAAGCAGAGTATAATTTGATGGCTTTAATTTAATTTGAGAGTTAATTTAATACCTTTAATTTACGGTAATTTATGAGTTCTCTATGACTAAATATAACAGAGGTTCTGAGATACGGAGCTCATGCTCATCTATGGCGCTCTAAGAAGTACAGAAATTGTTGATGAGTTCATCTGTCGCAAAAATTATTTTCAATGTGACCTTGGTGTAAAAAAATCATTTCATTTCCTGAAAAATCTTTTGGGAAGTTGTGGTGCGTCGACACTAGTCAGTAACTATGGAACAGAGGCTGCTGGAGGTTGCACAGCTGGAGGTTGCACAGCTGGAGGTTGCACAGCTGGAGGTTGCACAGCTGGAGGTTGCACAACTGGAGGTTGTGCAGCTGGAGGTTGCACAGCTGGAGGTTGCACAACTGGAGGTTGCACAGCTGGAGGTTGCACAGATGGAGGTTGCACAGCTGGAGGTTGTACAGCCGGAGGTTGCACAATTGAAGGTCGCTAAACTTGACCTTCAGCAGATGTAACTCGCAGAAAATTGTAGCACAATGATTTGTTTCCCATAGCGTCTCATTCTGTTCGTGTTTACAGTGCAGGGGCGTCACGTGTGTGAAAAATTATTCGACTGAGTTTATGAAGCAAAGTTTGGAAATTCAGTGCTTTGTTTGTGATTTAATTTTTGTTACGTACAGTCAAGGGATCTACAGCCTCATGTTGTGTTGGAGCTCTGCTTAAAGTTTGCTGCTCGATGATTTTGTCTATTCGTAAAATAAGGAAAATGAAAAAATCCATTTCGCTTGGGGCGGTGAGCTGACAAAAAAGGAATTACTACATTCATTACTGAAATGTGTAATGTTTTTTAGCAATGAATAAAACTGAAATCTTATGATGAATTTCTTCATGCGCGACAAATAACAACCAAAAGGTTAAGAAAATTTTAATTTTTTCAATGTTTATGTGCTTCATTATCTTATATAATAATAACATTTGGTTTTCATATTCATTTGTTTAGTGCCCGCTTCTTAAAGAAACAGCATCAATGATTTGTTTTGAAGGATGCTTAATGACCGTATCTGTGATACGCGTTTCACCAGTGCACAAGTATAAGAATATTTTAATGGCGGGTACTATTAGGATGGAAATATTTGTTTAGCATCCACGTCTGGAAAATTTATTCGGTGAAAACATTGAATCCCCTCATTGTTCGCGTGCCTTGTACACAAGTAAAATAAATAATTCTAAGATTTATTTTTACCGCGTCCAAGGACAAAACACACAGCAACTGCACCTAAACTGGCAACAGATGTAAAACCAAACCATCGTCTTGTCCCAGTGGGCGCCACTGACTCATAACTGAGTTACGCGCTTGATTAGCCAATCAGTGGACGATCCCAGGTGATTAGCGATGATTAGTTGAGATTACGGGTGATTAGAGGATGATCAACAGGAAAAAGGAATCCGTGAGGGCCGCTCAGGTGATCTGCTGCTCTAATGAACCTTGCAAGAAATCCTCGTACTGCAGCTTTCTTGGATGCGATGCCATCGGTCGCGGGGCCGTGAAAAGGAGACAACCTAGAGGGGTGTATCACTGCCACCTGCCCTTCAGTCATGATTATGGAGCATCACTGCTACCTACCCTTCAGTCATGATTATGGAGCATCACTGCTACCTACCCTTCAGTCATGATTGTGGTGTATCACTGCTACCAGCCCTTCAGTCATGATTATGGAGCATCACTGCTACCTACCCTTCAGTCATGATTGTGGTGTATCACTGCTACCAGCCCGTGAGTCATGATTGTGGAGTATTACTGCTACCAGCCCTTCAGTCACGATTATGGAGCATCACTGCCACCTGCCCTTCAGTCATGATTGTGGTGTATCACTGCCACCTGCCCTTCAGTCATGATTAGGGAGCATCACTGCTACCTGCCCTTCAGTCATGATTGTGGTGTATCACTGCCACCTGCCCTTCAGTCACGATTATGGAGCATCACTGCTACCTGCCCTTCAGTCATGATTATGGAGCATCACTGCCACCTGCCCTTCAGTCATGATTATGGAGCATCACTGCTACCTACCCTTCAGTCATGATTATGGAGCATCACTGCTACCTACCCTTCAGTCATGATTGTGGTGTATCACTGCTACCAGCCCTTCAGTCATGATTATGGAGCATCACTGCTACCTACCCTTCAGTCAGGATTACGGAGCATCACTGCTACCTACCCATCAGTCATGATTGTGGAGCATCACTGCTACCTACCCTTCAGTCATGATTGTGGTGTATCACTGCTACCAGCCCTTCAGTCATGATTGTGGAGCATCACTGCTACCTGCCCTGCAGTCATGGTTGTGGTGTATCACTGCTACCTGCCCTGCAGTCATGGTTGTGGAGCATCACTGGTACCTGCCCTGCAGTCATGGTTGTGGAGTATCACTGCTACCTGCCCTGCAGTCATGGCTGTGGAGTATCACTGCTACCTGCCCTGCAGTCATGGTTGTGGAGCATCACTGGTACCTGCCCTGCAGTCATGGTTGTGGAGCATCACTGGTACCTGCCCTGCAGTCATGGTTGTGGAGTATCACTGCTACCTGCCCTGCAGTCATGGTTGTGGAGCATCACTGCTACCTGCCCTGCAGTCATGGTTGTGGAGTATCACTGCTACCTGCCCTGCAGTCATGGTTGTGGAGCATCACTGGTACCTGCCCTGCATTCATGGTT
>JACJUY010003301.1:60822-88685 GCA_014220935.1 Platorchestia sp. MABIK | reverse complement strand
TATTGTCAATATTGTTATTTTATTAGATATATTAGTGAATAATTTTATTATAACACCCATGTAGGGCTTCTAATGGTTTTATTTTAATATAATTTTCAAAGTATCGGTATCGGTAGTAGTATCGGTCAAAGTATAGATATTTCCAAGTATCGGAGTATCGGTATCGGTATCGGCCAAAAATGGGTATCGGTATCGGCCAAAAAAATGGTATCGGTACATCACTAATAAAAACTTCTGGTAACTCTATTTCCAGGGTTTCTTCTCTTCTTTGTCTTTTTGAATCGGGTAAATCTTTCTCTTTGTTTTTGTCTCTTTTCTCTTTCACTAAAAACTTGTCCAATGTTTGTTGCTTTTGCCTGCGTTGTAAAATTTTTCTAAAATGAAATATGGCATTATCATTGAAAAGGATTGTAGCTCTGTTTGCAATAATGAGAAGAAGAGAAGTTCAGAATGAATATTTACAGCACAGCGGTCGGTGCCAGACTGTTTGTTTACTAACAACCGGTCTCGAAGCCACTCATTATTGTTGTTCATGAACCAAAATTTTGTTCGAAGACGGAGGCAGTTGACTCACGAAATTTCTGTTCGAAAACCGAATTGTTCAAACTCCGAGACGTTCAAGAACCGAGGTTTGACTGTATAGGGAAGTAAATTTCTAAATTCCCTGAGCGCATTAAAGTAAAAATAAACCAAATCTTCATTATTGCATCATTTATATTTTATTTTTCTGTGTTCACCATATGCATATATATAAAGGGTTGTACATATTCTTAATTTTTAATTATCAAATTATAAGCAGAAATTATATGTTAACTAACAAACTGCTGTTTAGGACCAATTGGGTTTGTGAGCTGGGAACAAAGTGTAGTTTTCTATATTTAGAATAAATATTAATCAAATGGCTGATCACCAGCCTACATAAAATAATTTGATTATCATAAGTGTCCTCTTTTTGATCACTATTCAACATTAGCAAACTAAATATAAGAAAAAAAAGGCCCCCTCAATTCTATTCTTAGTGATATGTGCATTAAACAAGCGTAAGTATTGATGTCAGATAATATGAATGACTGGAATAATTGTCCAGAAATTAAGAAAATATTTCTTGTGATGAATAGATCCACTTTTGCTTGCAAAGATGTAAAAATATTTTATTAGTTGATAATGATAGATTATATCAAAACATTCTCCAAATTTACAAGGAGACAATCAGGAAACTTTATTATACCCAAATACAATAGCAATTTAAAACTACATGTAGCAGTGAAGTGAATTTTTGTGAACTATATGTAAAATATCTGGAAATTCTACTCAACACCTTAACTTTGATCAATAATGATATTCAATAAGTTTTTGACAGATTTTGTAATAGAACTAATTATAATAAGGCTAATTTTATACACCTTTTTTTTCCTACTGGAAGAATGAACTTTGATGGGATGGAGCGTCGCACACATCCACCGACGACATTCTTTAATCAACTGATCGGCAGTCGTGTGCAAGTGAGGAACGCAAGTTCCTTTTAAATGATGACGTATTATGTTGAAGATAACTTTATACCATAATTCTTTCTTTAATTGGCGGCAAATTCATATTGGATAAGTTGAACTGTCAGCTTTAAAAAGAGGTAATTTTTCTATTAAAAGCTTTTATAGTAAAAGTAAACCATTATTGTTCTCTGTACAGGGTTCAGGACAGAATAAACTCCAGTCTTTCTAATGGGAAATAAAAGCATTTTAGGCAAGTTCAGGCCAGAAAAACAACTAGCCAAACAGATATGAACTTCAGTGAAGTTCCAATGGTGCCATTGTAGTACATATAACATGTTTAAGGAGGTTTACTACCATGGATTTTACCTAACTTACAAAATTTTACAATGTCACTGTTCACACTTCTATTGCAACTAGGGTAACAAAAATGCGTACAGAAATGTAAAATGGAATTCTGAACACATTTTATTCATTAAAAATTTTTGATTTTTGCAAAGTTATAGTACAAACATATGAAAAAAAACTGATGCAAAAATGGTCTTCCTCAGCAATTTTTTACGTAGAAGCGCGATTTTGGTCTCATTCGACGCGGAAGGACTGTAGGAACCTCGTAGCGTATGATCCAATCGAATTTCGAATTAGAAAAAATTAATTGTTTCATTTGTCCAACAATTTTATTTCCCGGAAAAATCCGGGATTAATTTTCTAGTTTCAGTTTTCGCATTTCTATTGCAACGTAAATGAATGCGGATATGTAAAATTAAATTTTGAACACATTTGCTTCTATGAAAATTTTTGATTTTTGCAATTGAACAAAAGTTATCGTGCAAACATGAAAAAAATACATGCGCAAAAATGGTCTTCCTCTACAATTTTCAATGTAGAAGCGTGATTTTAGTCTCATTCGATGCGGTACGACGGTGGAAACAGCGCAGTGAAGCGGAATTCTATTTGAATTTTAAATTAAATTTTGTTAAAAAACTAAGATTTTTTGTTTTTAAACATATTGGACATGTGTAACAATTCATTTTTTCCTAATTCAAAATTCAAAAAGATTATATGCCAGGGGGTTCCTACAGTCCTTCCGCGTCAAATTAGACCAAAAGCGTGCTTCTACGTAAAAAATTGTAGAGAAAGACAATTTTTACGCAAGTATTTTTTATATATTCGCTCAATAACTTTTTATATTGCAAAAATTCAAAATTTTTATAGAAGAAAATGTGTTTAAAATTCAACTTTACAAATCTGGATGCATTTTGGTTAACCTAGTTGCCATAGAAGTGTGAACAGTGACATTTGTAAAATTTCATAAATTATTTTAAGTCCAGGGTAGTAATCTCCCTTTAAGACGCCGTACACTTTTTTTGGGCCAAAAAAATTGTTTTATCAAAAAATTTTCTTTGCCCAAAATTGAAGCTATACATGTGCTGAACTTCCACAATAAATTTTTGATGCATTCATGCAGTTAAATGCTCGCTAGGGGGTTAGAGTGGTGGTGAGGTGTTTTTTTCTAAGAAAAGTTATTTCTTTAATAAAACATTTTTACTTTATGAAAAATTAACAAAAATCAATATATTTACTAACAAACAAAATGTTTGTGAAAATGTCATTTTGTTTTTTTTTGCTTTCGTGGAAACCTAAAATTTCCCTCATGCAAAATCCTACTCCTGCAATTTTTGGTATAGAGTCAAAATGTTTTTTTGAAAGANTGAAGCTATACATGTGCTGAACTTCCACAATAAATTTTTGATGCATTCATGCAGTTGAATGCTCGCTAGGGGGTTAGAGTGGTGGTGAGGTGTTTTTTTGTAAGAAAAGTTATTTCTTTAATAAAACATTTTTACTTTATGAAAAATTAACAAAAATCAATATATTTACTAACAAACAAAATGTTTGTGAAAATGTCATTTTGTTTTTTTTGCTTTCGTGGAAACCTAAAATTTCCCTCATGCAAAATCCTACTCCTGCAATTTTTGGTATAGAGTCAAAATGTTTTTTGAAAGAAAAATAATAGTGCAACACCACTGAGGTAGCAATTTAAGATTGTTGAATTAGGTAATAAAAACGACAGGCTGTCAAACAGAAAAAATTGAGCTTTTTTATCAATTTTCCAAAATTTATTTGTTTTTACTAAAAATATCTCTAAAGCCAATACAAGCTTCAAAAATTCCTAGCTCAGCATGGTAGCCCAAATGTTTATCTTTCAAATGACACTTGTTTCATTTCTATAGGCCAAAATTTGTAGTAGGAGTAAGGTTTGCCGTGCACCCCTCTAAATTCTGTGTTCTTTGCCATTACTCATTTTCTATGAAGAGAATCAAAATTTTCCCTTAAGTTGATCCCAATTTTTTTCCTGCATTTTACCAGTCAACTAAAGTTCATGGGCATTGGTTTAAAAAAAAAAAAGTTGGAAAAGGTGTGCAGTCCCCGTAAGTGTAAATCATGTTTTCTCTTGAATTACAAAAATGTTCAAATGATATTTTGGGTCATGTTGGAGTATATGGTAAGGGACCATTTTTCTTTGATTAAGAATTTGGTGGTAACATGAATTAAAAGAAAATCCATATTTTGCCCACCAATTTAGTGACCTGGTAAAAATCATGATGCATTGTGAATCAAAATGTAATTACTTTGACATATGACTTATTCATTCAAAATGGCAGCAGGAGTCTCTAAGCACTAATTGAGAATGGTTTTCTTCCAATGCCCAGGTGTGTGAGTGAAAAATGTACTCTGATCAATTTTTGTGTATGTGCACAAAAACTATGTGCAAATTATATCCACTTGCTGTTATATCTTTTAAAATTGTAATCCATTGTAAATCTAGTAGTTATTCTGTGAAGGCAACAATGATCTATTCAAGAGTTTTTGCATGATGTGTTTCAGTGAAATTTGAGAGAATATGTCCTTAATATTTTTTTGCAAATGAAATTTAAATGGCCATCTTACAGTATATGTGACCCAACAAACATTTTTTTAGCCATAGCTAGGTAATGCATTTCTTTTCATGCTATTCAAAAGTTATGCAAGAAAAAGATATTGATATGCACATTAAAAAGCCTGACATATTTTCCTCCATTGCTGTTCCTTGGTTGTGTATTGTCAGAAAAGAAAATTATTTCAAATGGCGCTTTCTAATTTCATTTGCTATAAACATGATGACACAAAAAGTTACGTTGAAAGCAAAATACGTTTTTAGCTTACGTTGGCATTCATTCAGACAATTCATATTCAAAGTCTTCTCTGACAATAAAGAACTCACTGAAAACTAGTGTACACGGTCCATCAAATATGACGGCATTTGATATTTGAATAGTTCGACTGTGCCGTACAGAAATTTTAATTGGTGTGGAAATATTGTCAAATAATGTTACTCTCTAAATAATTGTGTTGAAGTGATGACTTCGATCATTTTTTAATTTTTCCGAACTAAATCTTGTGCATCCCCACAAGAAACTAATATATCTATCTTGATGATATCCTGAATTTGAATATATTTCAAATGATGAGGTTATGCAGCTCCTTTCAATAATGTTCTAATCAAGTATTATGACCTGTGCAAAAAAAATTTTTTACTGCACGGGCCATAATTTTTACGAATTACTCTATTCAGTTCATAAAAGTTAAGTGTGTGTAAAATGCTATGAGCTTTCCTGTCAAATACCCTGAAAAACATTCTTGTCTGAACTTGTGTTGATTGTGACACTATCACAGTTATACTGTATCTTGGTTCGCTTTTTTTGTAAATGAATGCTCTAAAAAGGTTATCTTAGCATTAAGAAAATGAAAAAAAATGTGATGCAACAGTGTTCCACCTATAATACTGATCCCTGAAAGATGTTCAACTGCTCTTCTACCTTAAGCTATTTTTTTATCACTCTCAACTATTAATGCATGCATCCATGCAATCTGCTTTGACAAATGTTCAGTAACAGTACACAATGTCATTAAGGTTGAAAGGTTTAAGTTAGCTTGAAAGCATTCTTTTCTATTTGTGCTGTGGTGCAGCAAATTCCTAGCAAGTTAAAGAATGAAACAAGTAGATTGGAGCACTATTGTTAAATTCAGTACAAGGAGATTTTAATGCCTTATATTTGATGAAGAACAAATTTTTCCTACAATTTGGTATTGCCAAAGATAATGATAATGAACAAGACAATAATGTTGAATGTAGGATGGAAAATAGCCGTTTAATGTTGCTGTTAAAAATACTCCTCAAACACTGAAGTCAATATTATCTTTATAAAGTTGAAAATTGATGATTTATTTCCTGTTTATTAACCTTATAATTTAAAAATAAAAAATTTACTTGTTGCATTGGCTCAAAATATTTCTAAGAAAATAAACTTTCAATAATGAAATTTATTTGATGTATTTTCAAAACAAATTTAACATGAGAGAACAGTAAATTTTATGATCAAACAAAAAAATTTTCTCAATTTTCTCTCTCAAATATTAATTGTATGGTTGATAGTGTAGGAATGCTTCTTCATATCTCCGCATTACATATGAATTACTTTATTACTAGTTGTCTGTATTTGTGTTGCTTCTACCTTGTGCTTTGGACTCTGAAGTCCATTTTCAACAAATTTTGCTGCTAGACTAGCTAGGATGTTGTAATTCCAATATGCATTTATTAATTTTTTTGCTTCTGTGTATGGGGGGGCTATATTGTTATGTTGAACTTGAAATGTACTGTGGTATAACATGTGATGGTCTAGTAGCATGTACTCAATATGGACAAGTTTTTCGTAATTTAAACTCAGTTTTCTGGGAATATTTTAATACAATGCAATTCCACAGAATTCATTGTACTTCTGCAACTGATCACATCTCTTCCCTTTATTCTCAGGTTTAATGACATATTATTTATGTCAGGTATGGGTTTGGATGTACCCTGCTGCTTGGCATTACACCTCAGTACTTGGCTGTGTGGCTGGTATGGAGAGGCATCACGCTCCCTCTGCCAGCGTGGGTCTACCAGTGGGGTGACGACCACATGTACTCCTTGTATCAGCGACTGGTGCTCTTCTTCTTTGAGACCTGCACTGGGGTTGAGGTTAGTTGGCTCTGAGTGCACTCTTGGCTGTTCTCAATATTTGCACCCTATGATAGTCAAGTTGTATTTTTATTGCTTGTTTGTAATACTTGTGACTCAGCCATTATTTTTGACATATTTGGTGCCTTAATTGATTCTTTTTAGATGAAAATGGAATAATACAGTAAAAAATATAAAAATATTTTAATTACCTTGCCAGTACTAGTAATTATGTTGTTAATAATGAATTCTATCATGTAGAAGAGGATTCATAGCCCAAGTGGATAGCCTTGCAGATGAAATTTGATTCTTCCTACAGTCCTACTTCATGTCATTGGAATTTCATGTCCTAAAGTTCAGATTTGCACATATTTTATTTTCACTCATAAATTTGTTCATGTTCATTTGGTGTGAATAGGGCGGGCATTGGAAAATCCACACAAAAATTTAAATGAATTTCAAATGTAAAATTTTTAATGTTCAGTTCTTTTAGAGTGTTGTATTTAATGGTTTTAATTTTTTTTCATTTCTAAAGTGAATGTTACAAATTCAAGAAATAAAACTTACAAATTTCAGCTGCCAAGCTAGTCATACTTTTTATTAATAAAAAGTTCTTGTACTTGGAATTTAATATACTCCAAGTGAAACAAATGTTCAAATTTGATCTTTCAAAATTTCCGAAATGTGTAGTTTATTATATTTAATCCCTGAAGTCAGAAAGAAAATACTTTGTGATGATCTTGAGCAGAGATTATTTGCTGTATCTGTATGAATGATTGAACATAATTTATACATTGTCCTCTTGTACAGAACCTAATTTTTGGAACCATTAATTTTTAATTACCAGCCTTATTTTGTTCTTTTAGTGTCTATAATTGTTTATTTTATCAATTGAGTGTTCAAACGGGAAAATTTCCATTTTAACTACAGAAACTATAAAATGGAATTGGCTTGGATCATATCATTGGCTATCAAGGGGATTCCGATGAGTTTCTTTGTATATGGTAGTTCTACTCTAACTGTCCAATATTCTCTGCAACAAAAGCCAATTCAAGTATGTATTTTTGTTTGATTATTTGGCTTGATTTCATTGTCAGTTCTCATGTTTTCAATGTTGGATACATTGTATACATTTTCCTGCAATCCACATCAGGTCAATTAATTCTTCAAGTGCATCTGTATTTATGATTAGATTCTGTCACTCAAACTGATTGTAGCCCTCTGTGCATTTCTTCAAATTTGGAATTGTATAAAGCTTAGTGTTTTGTGCAGAAGTTATGCGGCTGTTGAGGTGGTGGAATTGATGAGTGTACGGTATGGTCCAAGGAGCTAGAGGCTTTTATTGAGATTTGCAGTTCAAAAAACTGATTGATTATTAATGAGTGTTAAGGGATAAACTGAGAAATATAAGCTAACTGCCCAGTTATCTGGTTTGGCCATCATTTTGTTAAAATTGTGGGGGCAAGTAGGACAACAAAGTTTCATTCTATAATTTATTTGAAAATAAATACAGAACACAACAGGATAGTGCAAGAGTGCCACACCCCTACAGCAATGAGATCAGACCGTGACTGAATCAGAACAACTAGTGCACAACAAGACTAGACACCGTCAGTCTAGAACATTCCAGGAATGCTTAGAGAATTTAATAATATAAGTATTATGATGTAACATCACAGTTTACTGATAACAACAAACATTCCTCACAAACAAATAAGTAAAGACTATCTATTATATTTTCATACATGAAGCTGTTGTGCAAATTAAAGAACTATTTTGATTGCTGCTTCCAAGAGAAACGTCTGGATTAATGAATAGCTGAAAACAAGAGAAACAGAAAAAACTCTCAAGGTGTAACTTTAACACATTTAACTGTGATTTAGTCTCATGAGCGGACTTATAAAATAAGCAAAATAAATGTCAGTTGAAATAGTGGTCAACAATATAGAATGGAAGAAAAAATTCGAGAAAATTGGAAAACAAACTAAAAAACCAAATCAAACAGTAATTTCAAATTAATTGGAGAAACAAATGAACCCAAAAAATGAATTAGTCCAGAGAGTACATCAAAACTCTTATAAACGTGAAATGTCAGGGCCTCCAACAAACAGAGTTAATTAACTAAAGGCATGGGAGACATAACTGAGTACACAAAGGCGAGTGGCTGATAAGCAAGGCATAAAGAGGCATCACAGAAATGGCATATTACAATCAATCCAGTTGTCCTGTTTGTCCTTGCTATGTTCAAAGCAGGAGGTGGTCTCTTACCAGAGTGCAAGGCTGGCAAAATCTTGAAGGACTCGCTGACTCCAAGATGCATTCAAGTGGCTGAAAAGAAGAAAAGGCCAGATCAGCTCTTGAGTGGGAATATAAGATTGCACCATTGAAGCTAGGAATAAAGATAAACGTGACATGCATGACTGTGTGGCTGGACACACCAGCCTACCTTTTACAGGAGCATGAAATTTCTTTTCTTTGTATGCTCCACTTATGTGCAGGCAAGCAAGGAAGCTTCAAAATAATAGTGGACACACTCTATTTTTTTGTCAAAGGTCAAAATTAAGCAGGCTGGGCATAGAATTCTAGTAGAGAACACAAAGGGTTTCAATGAGGGATGCAAAAACACAATTAGGTATGGAAATTATGATCTCACAACTGTAACCAATGTTGGTCAATAGATTGATAAAATAAATGGGAATGATTTTACTTGGTTGTTACTCTCAAAGCATTTATTTTGAAGAGATGAAATGCATTTCTTCACCGGTGAATGCATCACTTCCTCTAAAATTACAGCTTATTTCAGTACTTTTATTAATCTACTTCAGACTTAGTATTGCAAATGCCCTGAATTCACTATCAATTGTGCATATTTGTACAGTTGGAAACTTTTGAGTCTTCCCCTAAGTACCTTTTGAAATTAGTCTTTAAGATTTGATTCAACATTTCTACTTGTAGGCCTGCAACCATCACACTAAATTTCCATCTAAAATATAGTTATGATTGTTTAGCATGTTGGTTTTACCTTTTTTGATTTCCTCAATCACTTTTCTGAGATGTACTCATTTTAGAACACCTGCAAGTCAACTTTGTACAATGATGAACCCTTTCTCCAGGTTGTGATGTATGGTGACTCAGAGAAACTTCTCAAGAAGAAGGAGAGTGTCATCTACCTGGCCAACCATCAAAGCACAGGTAAGTTTATTTCAATCTGATGTTTGGCAGTTGCAAAGCAGGATGCAGGTCATTAGTGCTTTGTGTTACAAAACTATATGTGCTTTTTTATATTCTCAATTTTTGGTCCTAATTTATAAGTATTCTTCCTTGATGTCTCTATTAGCTTATGCTGTTACATTTTCTCTAGCACTCAAAAACTTTGAATTTGCATTTAAAAAATTTTTTTATTAATGAACAAACAGGACTACTTGTTACAAAATGTGTAAGTACTATAACCTATAGTTTGAGCAAATCCCTTTGAAAAGTATTCCTAAAAATATAAACGGAATGTTATTTTACTACAAAGGACACAGAGCTGGCTCTGTTCCAAGCCTGAGAGATTTGCTGCTGACAAAATGAGAACAAAAATGGAGTTTTTTAATTTCAACAGCATATATGTACTACTTTTTTATCTTGTTCTCAAAGTGATGGAAAATTACATTCCTTCATATATTTTTGCATAAGATGCCAGAGCTAAGAATTAAATGACTGCAAGTTGATGGAAGTCAAGTGATACATACTCCTTTAAAAACACTTCTAAGAAAATGTTAGTTTGAATTTCAATCTTATTAGTCAAAGACTCTGACGTTGATTAATTTTTGAATTCTTTTTTACTCCTTATTTTCTTACTGAAGATATTTTTCCTATTTAAAATTCTATGTAGGCAAGCTACATTTGTATGGCTGGAACACCGTAGTAAATAACTGTTTTCTAATAAACCTCTTGCAGTTTCCAAATACCTTTAAAATGGCAAAGCATCCTGAGATTATGTAATACAGCTGAACTGAGATACATGTAAATGAATCCAATTGTATACTTGAGGCATGAGCTGCATCAACAATAGTTGAAAAGCCCTGAAGTTATTTTTTCAATATAAACGCCATTAAATAGTTATTTGTGTTCAATGTTAGCTGACTGGCTGGTGGCCAACATGGTGTCAGTGCGAGCAAACAGCATCGGCCACCTGCGCTACGTGATGAAAAGTGCACTCCAGATGCTACCACTCTTTGGCTGGTATTTCTATGTTCATGGTTGCATTTATGTCAAGAGAGGCGAGTTCAATCAAGGCAAGATGCTGCAGGCTCTCCAGTACCTCAAGAACCCCAAAATTCCGGTGAGTAGCATTATCAGTCAAGTAAATTCTGTGCTGTTGAGATTTTCCAATAAAGGAGATGTATATTCTCCATTACTGGGGCTGTAGGACTACAGAATAATAGAAATATAAAGATGCAGTTTTGTATCTCCATTTCTGTATGTTTATTAGGCGTTGGGATGTAAAGCAGACTGATGCAATACTGTTTTATAAGCATGCTTATTTTGATACACTTCTTCCAGAAAGGTAAATTAATTTTGTTAACCTAGTACAAAAATTAATTAGAATACTGTTAATAGTTAGATAGACATCCCTCATTTGAAAAATGTTTCTCTCTATGAATATCAAAAAATTAACATCACGCTTTGAAATAAGGTCCAGATTTCCCCCGAATCCAACTTATTTACTGCTGTGGATTTGAAGTAAAAATTTATGCCCACAGTCCTGGCTGGTGATCTTTCCCGAGGGCACACGCTACCACCCGTCAACTCCATCAGCTATTGAGAAAAGTGAAGAGTTTGCTTGCAAAAATAACCTCACTCCTTTGCAGCATCATCTGGTTCCTAAACATAGAGGTGGGTGATGTTGTGTTTGACCTAATCTTGTGGCTAAGCGCAGAGGGGAATGATATTACATATAAATGAATTTTGTCTCCTTTGACCATTATGCACTATCTCAGAGATAGATGGTGCTCTTCATGTGTGCTGCATCACAGTGTTTCACATTGCAGGCCAATTGAGGACTGTGACCAAGAATCATCAGAGCTTTTTAATATGTATTAGTATAACTATTGAATGTGAAAATAGAACAATCGTTTTGCTTCAAATCTAGACTTGAAAAAAAAACACTCAGTTCCATTGTGAGTGAAGAAACATGCACAATACCTTATCTAAGAATCACTGACAGAAGTGTAAAGAATGTTGTATGGATTTACCAGGTTATTATCAAAGTTGTTAACTGCACTGTAGCGCTTTCTGTGCTCACCTGAACACCGCTCGTAGCCAACTGAGACTGTAGCGAACTACGCGCCACCCCACGTTAGGTCGAGCCAGCACAAACTATAATCGCCGGCATGATCAGCACGCACGCGAGAGTTTCACACAGCCTAACAAAGTGAAGGAGTACTCTCGAGTCTGATTAATAGTAAGATCATGGTGGCTGTCATGTATCCAATTTGGAGCTGTGATATCAGAGCATAATCTATGCAATGTAGTAAATGGCGGTTGCTTGAAAATTTAGGTTGACACAGCACTCCGTCAGTTGCTGACAATGACTATGCACCTATGCATTAAGGATGAAGTTGGCTGCTGAAGCTGTTTGGCTCACAATACATCCTGGATATCCAGTCGAAGAGTTAGCAGTAGCAATGCAGCTAGGCAGCCACAACTAAGCAGAAACATTGCACGACAGTTAGAATAGAGAGGCTAAGAGCTAAAAAAAAAAGTCGGGAGAAAAAGATTGGGGCCGCTAGGATAGCAGGAAAATTTTATAACTGACTGGAGGTAACCAAAGGATATGTTGTGAAAATAAATTCTGAAACTTCATATGAGTTTACACATCGACTGCAGTAGATTAAACTGAAGTTCAATATTCAACTCAAATTTTTATACAAAACTTCTTCAAAATTTTGCAAATACCAAACATTCACTGGGTATATTAAATGCCATTAATTTTAAACAAGTACTAAAAAAATTAAAAGACCCAACGATGGGTCGTATCGCAAATAACATGTTCAGGTCACTTGTCTAAGATACCAGATCATTTAAAGTCTTTGAGAGAAATAAGGTTTATCAGCTACAGTTGGCAGGTCAAGACTAAACTTGCTTCAAACATGCTTAGCATTTACACACAAAAGTTTTATCATGTGGAGCTAACAAATATAAAATACTACAGAAAAGAAATGTAGTGTTCGTATAAAAGTGCTGTGCACCTCTAATCTTGCGCGATTACAACACGCGTGGGTGAATGACAAAATGAATGACGGCAAACGTATTCTCTTACCTACCTAGTCAGAAATGAGAGCTGAGAATATAGGATGAAAATGAGTTCGTTTTTCTTTGCTTTGATAAACATTAAAAATTCATGAGATTCCAGTCACATTGGCGTTGCACTTTTGTGAATGCGAACAACTTTACATACCCGCACAGTTCCGCCCCTGGGGAGGTATTGTTAGAAAATCTCAGCTGTAGATGGGATTTTGATCTTTTGTGTCTGCTTTGCTTCTTCCCGTTTTCATTCCTTTCTTGTCATCTATTTTTTATCTTATTTTTCTCTTCCTTCCGGATTAGCTGTTTTTATGCACTGGGTCTCCTTTATGGAACACACTTGTGCATAGATGTTTTCCACCGTCCACACTAAATGGTGCCTTGTCTTTGCTCATTTCAAGTCACTGTTATTGTGGCTACGTAGTCTCAAACAAACTAATATAATAATGACAATGACAATTGAGATAATTAGATTTGATAAATTTTTTTTGTTTCATATCTCTTCAAATCGCGAATAATTGTGATCTAAACCTCACGGAGGAAGAAGTGAAATACATGCTATGAATGGCTGTCATGAAGATTTTACAACTTGTGAATCATGAACAAAACGGTCTCCTAGAAACACTTGGAACTTGAAAGCCTGGCGTCACTTGAGGAAAGAATGCAAATAAGAAATATTACTAAAATAAATAGATATTTTCTCTAAAAGACTAAGAAATGCAACAAATAAAACTTCTAGAAAGAACTGGAATCAGGTATTTTTTGTCATTTTGTAACACACGTCAAAATAATCTTGCGTGTTGCTGTGCTTTTGTTTTTCAATCTATTGACCCTGTTTTTTTGACACCTTTAGCATTTTGGAAAAAATAAAAAATTTGAAGTTCGCCACAAGCTCACTGGAAATTAGGGTTACTAAGTTTTGGATGCTCCCTAATGTCAGGCTTTCTCGATTGCATGTTAATTCACCAGCTGTTAAGAGATAATTGTTTGGAGGACTGCAAAAATTTAATGAACCAGCCCAAATGTTGGTAGTTGAGATTCTGGTGTTTTGCACTATACATTCGGAATACACAAAGCCAAATGGAAAAAATATTTTAGATTGTAAGTAAATGGTTATGCCCGTTGTATACGAATGAATCTTCATGATATTTTACCAGTGTTCTAATTCCTGCAAAACGGCCTGTATAATCCCATACTCAATATTATGACTCAATGGTTAGATTCGCGGTTAATTTGATGACTCTTAAATTTCAGTCTACTCTGAAAATTATTTATAAATCAGAAATTCATATCTAAAATATGATAAGAAAGCATGAGTGACGATGTTCAATTGCTTATGCATCGATAGAACTGAAAAATTCATCTTGTATAAAGTGAAGTGCTCACCTCAGAATTTATACAGAAATGCTGAACTCTAAGTGCACATGAAAATCAAAAGCACCGATGACTTTCTTGAAGCAATTATTCTATTTTCCTCAGTTTACCATGAATTAGGAACTCATGGGATTAGATCCTGAATATTTTACTCGTTGTCGCAAACTTATTTCCCTAGGATTTCATGTTCTTTTGTGCATCCATGCTAATGGCTTGTTACTGCCCTTTTTTGGCAAATATTTGAGTTTCTCCAACAGATATTATGAATTCATTTGTAGATTTTTAAATGTATCACTTAGACTTTCCCTGTTATTATAAGTTCATTTTACCATTTGTTTAATTCTTGTCAATTATTCAACATCTGATTTATTTTACACAGTTATTATATTGCTTTGACTCCTGAATGGTATGCAAGTATTGCATCTAGAGGAACTAGCTCTCCTAGAGGGAAATGTGAGGGCCTGAGCTCAAGGTTAGGTAAGCCTTCCTGTTGTAGAAATGTAAGTGTTTTGTTACTGACCATCTTTTTTGGTTCACTGATTTTTTTTGAGCACTTATTATTGTTTCAATTTTTCTGTTTCATAAACTTCTTTCAGTCTTGCTGTTTCTATGTGCAGGATGGGGGCATATCTTGAACATAAATTCCTCATTTCTTTAATCCCATACTGAAGGGTGCTTTCTTTCTCTCTTGTGAACACCTTTGCTGTATAATCTAATAAATTGAACAAATTAAAATTGGCTTACTATATGCACTGTGCATTGTAGTGATAAAAAATTCATCTGTGAAGTTAGCAACTCGTGTTTATCCTGATTGCATATCTGGTCTCAGTATGTTTGGACAAAAGAATAGAGATAAACTATTCCATTTGTGCTTTCCCCAAAATATGGAAGTTAAATCTTGTGTTTTTTATTTATAAAATTGTGTTCGTTTATGTGTTCATATGAATAAACACAGTGCCTAGACACATAATTATTTGTGGAAAATTTGTATGTTATTTAAAATTTTTGAGCTTAGATTTGAAATGAACAATAGATAGTTCAGAATATACATATATATACATTTTCATATTCATTCACCAGAATATTCAAACACTATGGAATAAAATGATTTGTAACCAGAAAATTAAGTAAACAAGGAAATATATGGGACAAGAGTATTTAGCCAAAATTGATATCGCGTTTAATAGTTACTGTACCGTACTCTTAAAAAATTCAAATAAAAAATTTCGATCGGCGCAATCGTGACTTCTCTAGATTTTATTGAGAATGGATGCTCAGTGAATACAATACCCAAAGGTTGGAAAAAAATGCCCGATGCTATTTTACACATAAAATTGGACTTCGTAATAAAAGATTGACCAATAGGAAAATTGCTGGACATATTGAGGTTCTATACTCAACTGTTGGTGCCATAGTGTGGATGCACCAGAAGACTGGGGCAATCTCCAGTTTGCTAAGTAAGAATCGGAGCTCCTCTCTAAATAAGGGGCCACTAAAGACGTTATATGCTGCCTAAAGTGATGAGCGAGACCGTGTAAACCCATACACGCGTTCAGGAAAAACTGAGATTACAAGGAGTTCACTTCAGTTGAAAAACGGTTTCTAGAGAATTGCATCGAAGAGCTCTATATGCGTACATTCCACTCAAATTTCCTTTTCTCACACCAAAACGCGTGAAAAACCATTTAACGTTTGTCAGAGGCCAGCTTGATAAAAGAAATGGAGGTTTGGAAGAGGGTTGTTCGTTCCGATGAAAGTAAAGTTGAACTTTTCGGCTAAAACGAAACTGATGTGTGGGGGAAAACGAACTGCTCAAGATCCCAAGAATACCTCCCATTCTGTCAAGCATTAGAGAGTCAGCATCGTGGTGTGGAGTTGTTTCACTGCCCATGATGGTGAGGAATTCAACAGCTTTGATGAAAAAATGACTAGTTCCATGTACTATCAGATAATGGTTCCGAGCCCGCAAAAATTCTACGACTGATACAAATTCTCATTTCAGCAAGGCAATTGATCCAAACATCGATACGTTGAAATTAACACAAGAACGGTTTGAAAGTGAGAGAACAAATTTCCTTGCCAATTGCTTGTCTTCAATTTTATTGAAAATCAGTTACAAGTTTTCAAAACTGTTCACACAAGGAGTCCAAAGAACTTAGCTGATTTGAAAATTATTTCCATGCAAGAATGAAACAAAATACTATGAAGTCTCAGAATTTAACTTCCTGGCACAATAATCTTTTCTATGATATTTCAAATCGAGATCACACTAAATACTGTGAACTTGTTTTTAGTTTAGGCAAAATGCACAAAGCTTGAACATTTTATTGTTGATTTGATTCTCTGGTTGTCAATAAATTCTGTTCTGCTTACATATTCTGGTTAATATATATTCTTTGAACTACCTGTAGTCTTCACTCCAAATCCGCGCTCGAAATGTTGAAATTTTGTAAAAGGCACTTGTGCAAATTCTTGCGTCTAAGCACTGTACGTGATAGCTATTACTTCACTGAAAGAAGTTGTTTCTCTCGTGCAGGTATGTGGCTGGCGATGGAACACCTGCGCACTAAACTCGACGCGCTGTACGATGTGTCGGTGTTTTACGAGGGTTCCGTAGATGTAACCACTGGCAAACGCAGGGACGCTCCTCAACTTATGGATTTCTTGCTTGGTCGTTGCAGCAGAGTGCATGTCAACGTGCGTAGGATACCCATCAACGTCGTGCCCGAGACAGAAGTGACATTCAAGAGCTGGGTTCACAAAACCTTCGTCGAGAAAGACGACATATTGCGCCCGTTCTTCACTGGTGTTCTTGACTCGTCTTGTGCACTCAATTCCAGAACCCCAATTTATGATGACAGCAGCAACGGTTCAACCAGCTTAGATGAAGTCAATGCCGAAAATAACTTGCAATTGTCGAAAGAGGTTTACTCTTCGCCTTCGGAAACTCCAGGCAGCAAACAAGGAAAAGTCATTAGAGGCAGCGAGACGTTCAACTACAACTACAACTGGCTGAGCAAGCAGTGCGGAGGAAAAACTAGCCCCCTGAGTGTTTGGGCCACGGTGCCGTCTTTTGTTATATTCGGCATGTCGTGTGTAGTGATGGCCTGGTCGCCACTCACTAGACGCATCTTCTGGTCGTACTTGACTTATGGCACGCTTGGCACCTACGCTTGGCTCGCTGTCAGCAAGGCGTGCTGATGGCCTACTCTTTGCCTTTGGTTTTGAATGCATTGTCTTTAAATTATTGAGACTTACATCCTGCGTCCAAAACACAGATCGCATCTGAATTTTTACTGAAATGAATCCAGTGTTTACTGTTCAACAGCTTAAGTAATACATGCGACAACCTATAGGCGATCTTGAAATGTTTCTTGACTATTCAGTTCGCTGGTGCGTGTCTCAGCTGAGCTAAAAAGCGTTAGACTGCACAGTGTTCTGACCAGTGCCTCCTATCGGCCTCCTACTTGGCTGGACTTTGTTAATTGCTCTTTTTTAATACATAGCTATTCATTCGTGTACTCACAATTTATTTATTTGCATTCCATTGATCTTGGTGAGATAAAGAGAAAGGAGATATCGCACAGTAGCAGAAACAGCCGCAGCGAACTGGTAAGTGATGAGATTTCTAACGCTGTTGCTCAGCATCCTAGAATGGAATGGCTGTTCTCAACCTCTTTTTGATATTTTCATCTGCGCCCGGCTCAAAGCTAGGGTTCGCTTTATGTGGTCTCTACCGTGCGCCAAGTTGTTGTGGTGCATACTCACGATTACTCCAGTGAAATTAAACCCTGTGATTAGGTTTAATCAACCACAACGTTGAATTTGCAGTTCAACCTAAAACTTGATAACTTGATAGTCCCAGTTTTCAATCACGGTTATGCGAACACGGTACACTGGAATTCATCCGAACATCAAATCTTTGTGATCGTTATGAAGGCGAACAACAATTGTAATACTCATTTTTTTTACTTAATTTGAAGTTTTTTAGGGGTGCTTTTCTGGACTTAATATTATATCAATGTAGCGCGCGGACTTGAAATTTAATGCATTTATTTTTTTTTTGGCAGCTTCAGTTGTTTTGAAAGTAAAAGTAAATACTATTTATTACTAAACGCGGTGTTCATGATGCACAATGCATCCTGCATCTCGATTCTTAATTTGGCATAATTTTTCTGGTACAGAGTTTCCATTTGAGTGCTCTTAGCACAAAGTCACCGCCTTGTCATAATTTCAATGGCTTTCAATCGAAATATTAAGGTTTTATTTGTTGATCGCGTGCTGTTTGCACAAAACCCACTCAGCTTTGTGCGACTTCTTTACTGTAAAACACATGTACCTAAGTCATTCAAAGTACTTATATTTTCATTAATCCGAGTATTCAACATTGCATGAATGGAATAACACAAGCGGCAATGATGGCTAGACGGTCAAACATTCACTAGCCAATTTTACCTCTTGGCCTTCTTGTGTATGTGAGCACTCGAGCGATGGTTTCAACATAAGTACTCACAACGTCCGATGTTGGTCACCCTCGCTAGAGCAAAAACAACAATTTCATTGCAATAACTACGTTAATATCAGGTTTGTTCTTTTATAAATAAGAAAAAACCCTCGCGTAAGATGTTGTAAATACAGGATGCTCCAGAACCGATTGAGTAGATTTGAGGGTTCACTGTTCGGGGGTGATGGGAGACAGATGCACGCGGTCTCGTTTTGTTCCACCGACATTCCCGTTTCAATAGCTAACGCGGTGTGGACGAGAGTGCATCCCGGCTTTGCCGTACGAGCTTATTTTGAAAATAACCATTTTGTGATTGTGACACAAAGATCTTTTCGGCGCCAGTTTAACATTCCGGGTAACGATTTCGTTCCTCAGGCGAACACAATTCGGTCCAGGGTTAGATTATTAGAGGCAACACGTAGTACGCTTAGAACAGACTCACATGGCCAACGCAGATCCATCAGAACACCAGAAATATAGAGCGAGTGAGAGCAGCGATAGTACAGTCACTGCGACGTTCTGCTCTACAGTATGCTGTGGCTTTGGGAGTATCCGACCGTGGCGTGAGAAGGATTCTACTCGTGGACTTAAATTTTCATCCCTACAAAATAAGACTGAAGAATTTAAAACAAAGCATTATGTAATACGCCAAAATATGTGCAAATGCATGCTATGATCGCTTCCGATACAGCTTTCTTCTAAACGGAGCGGAGCTTTTTCTAAACAGTGTGGTGTTATAGGCCTGTCCTTATTTGAGGAGGAAGTGATCGTAACTCCCGAACGTCAAGTCACAATGTTGAACAATTTCGTGCAGCCCTAAGTGGAAGAGATTGTTGAAGATGGAGATTCGAGGGATTTGTAATTCCAACAGGATGGGCTACAGCCCACTCAGCCCAAAATTCACTCACTGTTTTGAAAAGAATGTTTCCCGGACGTCTGACGTTTCTGAGGAGTGATTTAGGGGATCTGCGCGATTACCTGATTAGAGCATTTGCGATTCCCTACTGTGGGGATGTCTGATAAGAAAGGTGTTTAAATGTTGCCCTCACACCTTACCAATGCTAAGAAAGCGAATTGTTGGAAAAGTCGCCGGACCACGTAATATGTGTAAACTTGCTGGTCAAAACTTCTGAGATCGACTCCACCAGTTTGTTGCTAATAATGCCCGCCGTCTTGAGTATTTGATTATTTTTAGAAATTCAGGATATTAAATGGTAAGTACTGTCAATTTAGAGTAGAAGATTTCATCTCTATGTACTCCTATTACATTTTAATCACTTTTCAAATTTGCTCAATCGGTTCTGCCGCACCCAGTAAGTAAACAATGATTACTCATCAGTCTCACTGTTTGAAATTGGAGCATATGCATCACAAATAACGGATTTTTTGTGTTACCTGTTAATTTGAAAATTACTTCGACCATTGTACATCTTTTAAATTCTGTTCTATTTCTTATGTGTCGAACGATGTGTGTGAAAGTAATTTTCTTAGCTTATTAGAAGAGCCGTGCATGCGGACGTTTAGTTCTTGCTTTCCCATCACATTCCGTGTGTGTTGTGTGCCTCCCACGTCAGTCGCTTCTCTGCTGTGGAATTCTGTCGTATGTCGCATTAGATTACGAACTGTCGGTGTCAAGTATTTCATGAGTGTGTCATTTGTGTTAATTATAGGATACTTCTAGTCTTATTCAGCAAGTAAGAGTTAAATCGACGAGGCTAAAGAATATGTTCCAGTTTGTTTTTTATCCCTTCCTAAACGCTCGAGTAGATGTAAGCGTTACTTTTCCCCTTATATAATCTGCCATAAAATAAGGCATGTAAGTTCACCTGCTAGAGAAGCAAAATTTTACCTGTTTACTGCCATGAACTTTGCCCTGTATGAAAATCTAATGACAAGTCTTTTTTAACCGTGTTTATAATTTTAGCTTGGCGAAATTATCCCAAAATAACTGTTACCCATTCCCTTTATAATAGACGATTCCTCTGCATGTGGCAGTCCCAATGAATCGAAATGGACTGCACTCAAGAACGTTCGGGAATGCGAAGCGGAAGTGACGGATGTGTTGTTTTTCTTTATATGCATGCCACTCTGTTTTACCACCAAATTGCTTCTCTTACTTAGGTATGAGTATGTTTTCTAATATTTCGAATTCTATAAATTAGTTATATATGGGCCTCTCCCTGTCCCTCTCTTTTTAAACACATGTTTAGGACACTGGAAAACTGTAGCTGCTCTTTCAACATTTGGTGAATTAGACACACGGTAGGTCTGACGGACGCTCATATTGCCCCGATAAATATTTTTGGCTTCAGTTGTAGACTGGTCAAAGTGCCTCTTTCTAGCTAGCCTAGCAGTATCAAGTGCGGGGATTATTAGTTATGTGTGAACCTGATTCCGGCCAGGAAAAGCAGATATGTTCTGCATGATGCAAATATTTGCTTCGATATCCAACGCTGGCACTCGCCTGCGTCATAGTGCTAAACAGTTTCTGCTAGTTAGATTCATAACAACTTGTAGACTAGCCAAGCATGCGTTCATTCATGAACCACATTTAGACAATGGTCATGACGTCACCGTACCATCATTGTGTAATTCGCCAAAACGGAAAATCAGCGTGTGAAAATCTGAGGAAGTTTCTTTGTGAAACCTGTTCAGCTTGAAATGTGTGAAGAATTGGAAGCGACGATTGAGTTGAAGCTGAGGAGCTACACTTCTCGTTGCCTCATCGTTGTTAGGTTTTAAGGCACTGCATACTGTGACCTGTTCCTTGTATTTTATTTCCACGCTTTGTCTTAATCATAAAGGTTTTCGAGTAAATAACTTGCAATATTTTAAAAAATGTACAATGAAGAATCATTTTCGTTTTTTAACATGAGTTGAGAAGTGAGGCATTGAAGCGCATTGTAAAACAATATTTTATTAGAAGAGTATATATTTCAGAAACTTAGGCTTGTCTTTGAAAAAATCATTTTGGTGCAATTTTCCTATTGAAGTGTGTGTGTTACTAGGGTTTTGAAGATTTTTTTAAAATCTAGTCACTAGACATGCAAGGGTCTATCAATGTGATTCACCGTTTACACTATCACGCAAGCATTTGTTGTCTTCTCACCATCGCTAAATAGTCTGGGACTTATTTTTCGTGACGAAACTTTCGATTTGTCATTTTTTATTTTCTGTAAAAGTTTGACGATTTGTTTTTACCCTATAATTAGATCCTTTAATTATGCAGTGTGTAATTAGATTGCATTTTTCGCTCATTAGCGTTTTTGACCTGCGTCAGTTGTTTACTATCGCTTACCATGTGTTGGGCATTTTATGAAAATTTAAACGCGTTTAATTGATAGTCCATTTTATTTTAAGGTTGTCTTAAATTTTTGCGTACCGAACGTTGCTTTGCAATCAGGCACCGAACTCCGTAGTAACGAGCTGCTTTTTGTTGCTGTCATTGTTGTGTTCCAATGGCTAAGGAACTTTGTGAAATTATTGACATGTTATGCTCCGAAAAACGAACAAACACGAATTTTTAATACACGGGTGTGTGTGTGAAATTTTTCATGCAATGGCGTTCAACTGTGTGTCAGTGTGTTAAGGCATAGTTTTTGTGTGGTGTGGCGATATGAAATACAAAAGTGTGCCTACCGTGACGCACTTAAGTCCACGGTATTTTACTTCAAAGTTTTACTTACTGAGACTATAATCATAGTTGTATAGAGTGCCTCAGAATAACGGAAAATAACAACGTAAATGTTGATTACCTTGGGGTTTGTGGAGAAATTGAAATTGAGTACGTAAATTTCACAATTCATATAGTAACCCAAGAATTTTAGCCAGTGCAAAAAATAAATAGTATTCAAACCATTTTTAGTAACAGGAATATGTAGTCATGCATGACTAACCCCATTTGGGGCAAGATTTCTCTGAATGTAGGTTTGGTACACCCTAATATGTCCTAGATTTCTGTGAGTGCAGGCTCAAGTTATATGGTGAAGCTTGGACGTAACTGTGAAGAGTCCTGTGAGGATGAAAAGTTTACTTCGCCTTAGAATTATAAGGTAGCGAATGATGAAATATTGCTTTGGAAAAACGGCTGCTGTATTATCTAATCGATGACCCAGACAAAAAACGCGGAAAAATCGTCTTCGCTACCTCAGAACGAAATTGCATTAACTTTCAAATCCAGTTTTGCTTCTCCACTGCCGCTGACAGAAATTTGCGACAAAATGGAAGTTATACTTGATCACACGTATGAAAACCAGTGGAGTTGCTGAAGCACTTCATACAACTGTAAAGAAATTTTGTGGTATTCAAACTCAGCTCGATTTTATATGATGGAGGTCAATTGTTCTTGCGGACATTGACAAGCGTGCAACCCACATGCTGCTTTGTCGCGTTTCTTTGAATGCACTATGCTGGCCGTTGTCATCTTGCCTAGCGGGCCAGGCCTTCTTTGAAAGTGGGCCATTGCCAAGCAATAATTACGGAGCTGTGATTTGTTGTGCTTGTTTTGTAATGCGAGAGCTTACTCACAGTTTCGACATTGCTTTGGCAGCTGTGGTCAATGTGTTGTTTCGGCGAATTGATGTGCACGTTTCTGTAGAACTGGCTCATCGATTATTTCAGTGCTACATCTGCGTTACAATGCCAGATTGGTCTGTATGAATTACTTCTGCACTCTTTTGTAAAATACGAATATTGCTATTCGTTCAGCAATCCCGATCAGCTGTAAGATTTTCATAAGAATAGAGTGTCAACTGGAAAGTTCGATGTCACTTCTTCACACCGAACTTGGTAGACTTTATTTCTAATACAAGGTTCGAAGAATGCGTCTGTCTGAGACGTACGAGCATAATACTGTTTGCGAAACTATTGGTTGCTGAAGCATATTACTTTCTTGACTCATGAGACCTTTGTCCAGCAGTTCTCTTTGTTTAAACTTAGGGAACCATTGTTTTTTTTAGTGCTGTTAGTGTTTCTGGTAGCCTTTCGGCAAAGAGCCGATGTACCGAAGTGTTCGACTCGTGTGAATATAAGATTTTATTTTTAGTGCTGGTTGAATGATATATCCATCAGACCCTGTTCATGAAAGCTAGTACGTTTTGCTCTTCTGTAAAATGACTAGACTACTTTGTAAGGGAGAAAACTGAAGAGCGAATACTTCTACCTTTACATTTAATCTCAGCTAATGTTTGTTTTGAGGGTTTATCATGGACATTATTGTTCATTCTTAGATGCAACTCTTGCCTATGTGTGTTGTTCTGTCTAATTGGACTTGCTAGAAATACTGATTTGCAGTCGATAGATTGGAATGACGGACGACGTAGAAGTAGTCTAGGAATTCCCCTGCGGGAGATTGTTGGGCGATATTGAAGGCTTGTGTTGGGATCGTATCACTCTGGCATTTTGAATAGGGGGTCGTAGTGTCGCTCTCCTCAAGCGCATAAGATGGGCATAGGTTTAAAATAGTCAATCATGTGCTTTGGGGTCTGGCACCCCCTGAGGGTGTTCTGATAGGTTCCCTCAATTATAGATTAGCATTCTGACTTCAATCTTACGTGCCCACTTATTTTTTCCTGCCTTCTTTGCTATCGCTTCTTCATTTTTTCCTCTTCCTTCGTAATTTACCGTTTCTCTGGGCAGGGTATCCTGTGTGTCAACACACTTCGTGCATAGAGTTCTTGTTTTCTACAGTTCAACATAATGGTCCCTTCTATTCATTCTCTTGAGATCATATATATTGTAGCTAGGGAGTCCTGAACTAACTAATATGATATTGTAAAACAATATGATGAATATGTGATGCGAGAGCTAAGAGGTGCCGAGAGCTTGATCATTTTCTCCAAACATATGTAAAGATTACTTGCGCTATGTCTAGTCAAAATTATGAAATTGTGGGCGTGTGTGAGCGATACACTGAGGCTTGGATAAATAATTTATGAGAAATTTCATGCATTTTCAAAAGGAGGTGTAGTGGGGACCCCGTCGGAATGAGAATGCATCCTCATATGATGGAATGAATGAAGCTTTTTGATGAAGAAAAGGAGAAACAGTTGTAGCTGCCGTCCTCTGTCACTGATAACACACTTCTTTCTCATCTTAGTGTTCCTATGCGCACGGGATCCTTTGCGGGAACACCCTTTGCATAGATTCCACGTTCCCTTGACTCCATACTAAATGGTGCCTTTCTCCTTCCTCTCTTTGAACATCTTTACTGGGATGAAAGGAGGCTAAAATTAATTTATAATCAATCAATATCCTGATAACACAGTTCCGATTGTCATACCAAAGTGCCAAAGGTTTTGGCCAGTGAGATTGAGTATCATAATAAGTTTCGTTCTATTCGCTTGTGAATGGACAACGGTATCGATGATAAAAGTTAATGCTGTCATGTCCTTAGTTCCTTCCACGGTTTCAGATTTTCAAATGTCATTTGATGTTTGTGTACCGTAAAAGAATTTTAGTTTTCAGATGACTCCAAATTCAAACGTGCGTTGTGCTTTTCAATTTTTTTCAAAACAATTTGTATACACCTTGGAGCGCAGCTTCGTAACTTGAAATCACGTTATTCCTTTTTTCTTATTGTTCTGCTTTCGTGAAGTCATGTAGTATATCTTCGACTGTGTGTGCAGCTCATTTTGCAGACCGTGTCAGCGTTGAGTGATTAGAAACGTTAATGCCCGAAATATGCTAAGAATGTGGTCGAGTATGTCATGTATCGATGTGCGAGAGTGCTTAAACAGCGTTCTAAAGCCTCGTCTTTGCAATTTATCTTCAGTATGGGAATCGTACTACAAAATTTTCAGTTTATAGACTACCAGACAGAAAAGTTTGTCACACCTTGGAGAAATGTGGATGTAATGAAACAGTCAAGTTTAATAGTTTATGAAACCGCCTTTGATATTGATTACAGCTTTCATTTTATTAGGCGTAAATTCTACTAGATTTTGCAAACAATCTTAACGGATATTTGTTCCAAGTACGAGCAAATGTTGAAAAAGATATTCTAACAAAGACAGGAGATATTGAGGCTCGCAGCTTCTTCTCCTGATTCCACAAATTATCGGCAAGGTTTATGTCGAGAAACAGTGGAAGCTATTCCATGTACGGAAAAAATCCCTTGTGATCCTCAAATCAGTCCTTCACAATATGGCACCGGTATATACGAGCGTTATCTTGAAAAACACTGAAGCCTTCAGAAAAAGTAAAATCCATAGACGGATGCGTTTGGTACTCCAGGCTGCTCAAATAATCCAGCGATTTCATTTTGTTCCTGTGTGTGGATGTCTAACCGAATCTTGACCATGTGAAGCATCCTCAGATCACTACACTGCTCCTGGAAACCTGTACTATCGGGCAATGCATGGAGAATCCAAATATTCAGGGGTTTTCTGCGTCACCCCAACTTTGCCATATTTTTGGAATGAGGTGATGTTTTTTCACCTGACCATAGGACGTGTTTCCTTTACTCTACTGTCCTGTCTTAATGGTCTTACGTATGTTGAAGCCATTCTGTTCGATAAGACATAAATTGGTTTTAATCTGATATTCGGAATTTTGAGCACGCGGTAAAAAGAAGTTCTTCGTCAGTGCGGTAATCGGATAAACATCAGCTGACTGCTTTACATTTGCATCGATCGCTTTTGTTTTTTTGAATGACGACGTCCAAAAAAAGCTGATGCATTACACTGCTGCAATTTGATGATGTTTTGCGTTTCAGGGGGTAATGAAATGTTGCCACCAGCATCGGTGGACTAGCAATGTGTGATGTTAATGTCGTCAAGTGTGTGTTGTATTCCTACTTAACTACTCCGTGCTTTTGCAGTGTCGTTGAAGAAATCTGTGGACAAATATGTAATAGTGGTGTTTCAGTAAAAAATAGCAAGTAAATTTGTTTCCATTCAATTTCTAATGTTTACATTGTGTCGATATTCAGTAAGAATTCAGGAAAACTGCTAATCGCTCGGACTCCTGATATTTTAACCACCGAGTATTGACACTTGAACAGCAACGTGCGCCACCGGTCGTCTCGAAGGGGATTTTCACAACGCAGTGACCCTGGTGGAAAATTTTCCAAAAAATTCTTCTTCTTCTTCTTCACAACGCAGCTGACTGACCAGTAGTCACTGACTCAAAAGCACGATCCAGGTAAAGGTTGCTATTTTCTAAATTGCTCTCTGCAATTGACTTTGAATATATGTTTAATATTGATTTTCAGTAAAACCAATTGCGGTCGAAGTGTTGAGGGTTGTAATTTGCCGGGGAATGATGCGCTACTTTATAACGGCTCTTATCCCTCAGGGGGATACAACTATTTTATCCATGGGAATTAGCGCTCCCAGGGGGAAAATGTGAGGGCCCGAGCTGAGAGTCAGGTAGGCCTTCTTTTTGTTGAAATAAAACATTTTTTTTCTGTTATGTTAAGGGCCACCTTTTTTCGGTTCACTATACTGTCCTGTTTCGTAGCACCTCTAACTTTCTTCTTCAACTTTAATCTTATTTCATGAACTCCTTTCAACTTACTGTTTCTATGCCTCTTCTGCGTAGATTCCTCATTTTCTTATCTCCACACCAAATGGTGCCTTTCTCCTTCCTCTTCGATACGCTCTTTTTTGCAGCGGTTAGGGAGGATTAAAGGGTACCATCTGAGATTTTGACCTTTTTTCGTCCGATTCGCTTGAAAATTGGTCAGTATATGTATTTTTTGAAAATAAACCTTTTTTACTCCTGTCATTTTTTTGATTTAGGCATTTTTTTTATTTTTATTTTTTTAACAAAAATGAGTTTTTTGATACATTTTTATGTATATTTCAAGACGTATCTCCTCATTGAATTTTGATGCTAGAACAAAACCAAAGACAATTTTAGAATCCTTGGAACATTTCTAACAAAGTTATTCGATTCAATGTTAACATTTTGAAAAAAAAAATTTGTGGTAAGCGAAACTTTATAACAATTGTTTGAAATGTTATTATAAAGTTTCGCATATCACAAAAAAAAAATTTCAAAATGTTTAAATTGAACCCCTCAGGGGGATACAACTATTGTATCTAGGGGAATTAGCGCTCCCAGGGAGACAATGTGAGGGCCCGAGCTTGTCGCAAATCCAGCCTTGCTCCTTACTAAAAGTCCCATGCAAGACAGCCCATATCTTGCATAATTAGGGACTAGG